>VZTL01003178.1:102277-182057 GCA_013400535.1 Scopus umbretta | reverse complement strand
ACCGTCGCCTCCAGCCCCGCGTCCTCGGCTTCGTGATTCAGCATATCTGCCCGGCGCTGTACGGGACGGGGTGCGCCCCGGGGGTGCCGGGTTTGGGGAGCGGGGGATGGTTCGGCCGCCCGGGTGGTCCCGCGGCCCGGCCCGGCCCGGTGGGAAGTGAAGTGGCGAAGAGGAACGCTGAGGGGCGGCTGCGGGGGAGCCTGCCGCTCTCCCGGCAAGTGCCCCGCTTCCCTGGCCCTTCGTGGGAGCAGGTGGCGCCCCTTCGGCAGGCTGCCGGGGGATGGAAGGGGGAACCCGAGCGTTTCGGAAAGCTCTTTAGGCTGAGAAGGGCGTTCAGGCTGAATTCCTCGTGAGTTCCTCCTCTTGCGCATCCCTCTGCTGTATCTCCGGGACTTTTCTCTGCCATTGAACGATCGCGCCAGAAACTTCCCCGGTGCTGGTTTCGAAGCAGACCCGTAGCCATCCCAGCCTTTCTTTTCGATGCTGAGCGAAGGGGTCTGCCTCAAGGATACCACGCCGCTTCTTACAGCCAGCCTGGCAGCTGCAAGCCTCTCATGTCGGTCACGGAGTTCCCCGCCAGCCTCGTCTGCTTCAGATGTTCCCTGTGTACCTCAGAGTTGCTGAGGAAGAGTTTCAGTTTTATGGGAATAAAGAGAAGTTGGGTAGCGGCAAAGGAACTGGCGGTTACCATCGCTAATCCCAGAAGGAAGACCCAGCTGCCTCTCTCGCTCCCCGAGGAGAATGATCTGTAGCAGATCCAGCTTAGCTACAACTCAAACGGTTTGTCATCCTTTCCGGCAGCTTGTGCTCTTTTTATTCTGATGGAACGTAAATGACGGTGAATGCTTACCACGTTTTAGCATTTAAAAATGATAGGGGGGCTTGCGGGGAACTCTGCCGAAGAGCTCGTGTAGCTGGGTGACGTTTAGCGCTGGGGTCCTGTTTGTAAGTGAGCGGTAGATGCTCCGCACAGACCTGTGGCAGGCATAAGGAACAAACTGTACAGACAGCGGTAAGCATGCCAGCAGGAGGTGTTACCAGAACCTGTTTGACTCTGCCGGTTGACTAACCGCTCGTTAAAAGACCTGATTTATCAATAACGTTTCCCGGAACTATATGGAAAGAATGTGTTTCTGTGAGGCGAGAGCGGTTGCAGCGAACGCAGCGTCCCTTTGGCGCTCCCGCCGAGCGCTTGCTGCCCTTCGGTTGCGAGGGTGGGCTCGGAGCCGAGAGCGATCCGTGTCGGCCGGCTGGGGAAGCGGGGCTGGATGGGCGCGGGGTGGAGCATCCCCCATAAAGCAAAACTGTGAACAGCACAGGTGCTTGTAGACTGGCTCGTTTAGGGCAGGTTTTGTGCCTTCCCCTCGAACGGGCTCTCGGCGGGCTTCTCGAGAGAGCGAAGGGGATGTAGGCAGCCGCGGGCAGAGCCGGCTGTCTGCACGCCTTCTCCATCGGGTGTCCAGCCAAACTGTTGCGGTCTGGGGAGTCATCTGATTAATCCATTCTTCCAGCAGTGCACCTGGGGGTAATTTGAGATGCGAGTGAACCTGCGCGTATCGCCACTGACCACGCTGCGTGCGGCCTTGGTGCCGGACGTGGCCTCTTAGATCAGGTTGCGGGACCGAGGTTACCTTATGCTAATTAGCAAAGGAATCTTAAACTTTAATAACGGAATGGAAACTAAATGCTTTAGTTCCTATTTATGTGTCTTGACTCTGAACTGGTTTTGCCTTTGCTGTTTTAAGGGTGTGTGTTTTTTTTTTTTTTAAAAAAAAGCTATCCTCATCTCATCCTTTTTGGAAATTAGTGAGACTAATTTTATGAGCAAGATTTCATCCTCAAGTGGTTATAATAACGATACAGCTAAGACATAGGGTCAAAGGCAGAGTCATTTGTTCACTGCTTGGTGTTGCATTTGGAATAGGGAAGGAATCGTTTATCTTCCCTGGCTGCAGAGGAAGGTTATTTCCACCGCGTCCCGAATATCCTTCCAGCCCTCCGGTTTCCACATTCTTCCCATTTCATTTCTACCAGCCGGGTGTCAGCGGAAGATGTTAAGATCTGGGTGGAGTGGATCCTCCAAACCCAGTGCTTCCAAAGAGGCTGCAGGGAGCTCTTGCCAGGCGACACTGAGCCTGTGGTTGAGCCGTGCTCTGCCTGCCTGAGCCATCCACCCCTGCCTTGCCCAGCAGGAGGTTGCTGGTTGCTCTCTGTCCTCCTGCAGAAGGAAAAAGGATTTACCCCGATGCTTGTAAAATGCTCAGCGGAAACGGACTTTTAACGGAATGGAAATAAGTGCTGTTTGTTAAGACTGTTGTTAGAATTTAGTGCATCCACTTAGGATACTCGAGAAAACTGTGTGACGTGTGCTTTGCAGGACCTTGCCGAGGAAAAGAAGTGGGGACCAAACTATTCTGGTCTTTTAATTTTTTTTTATTTGCTTGTTTTATTTCTTTTTTTTTTTTTTTTTATTGTGCTAAAATATTGTGCTTGGTCAAATCCAAGGCATTTTAATAGTAGCCTGATTCTTTATACCTGCCTGGTGGCTGTGCTTCTGTTGCATGAAACTTTCATCTGGAAAAGCTTGGTTTGAGTGTTGCTGTACTAAGATTAAAAATCTGGGAGATCTCCAAGCTGCATGCACAGAACAGATGTGAAGGGTGGGCTGAAATTTATATCTACAGATTCATCAATCTACAGAAACTTCTGTCCTTTGTGGCTGTGAAAGTAAGAGGAAGGACTCGTGATGCCCTGTGGCCTTTTCGCTAGGCTGAATATATCCTACATATATGCTACATATTCTTGAAATGATCTCAATTAAAAAAAAAAAATTACCATCCGTCTGTCAGAAAAATCTTAAGTGGACATTGCTGAAGTTTTGTAACAGTAGTTCAGTGTCCTCCCTCCCGTATTGGAAATTTGAAGTGACAGTCCTCATTCCAGTAGACTAATGCTCTGGAGCCAAACAGTAAAAAGAGCTCAAATATTTGACATTATTCACACCGGATCCGTCGGTATGAATGATCAAAGGAAAATAAGAGTGGCCCATGTTACTGGAACCGTTAAGCAAAAGTTAAAATATTCAGAGAACTGCTGCGTTGTTTTGTGTGGGTTAACATCAGAAGGGGAAAAAAGCCTGCACGTGAACTGTTGAATTACATTATGTTTGCTTTGCGTCTTTGAACTTCTCTCACCTTTTCTCCCGACTTCAGTAAAGTAAAGGAGTGTTAAAACTCGTTGGTTCAGAAACATTCCTGTTGTACATGGGTAACTGTTAGGTGACAGGTCTAGCACAACTCCTCATCTGCACAGGAGCTGAGATGATGGGCAACACTTTTGCTTAGTCCTTAGGAAAAACTTACTTCATGCTCTCTTCTCCAGTGCTGTCACTCAGAGATGTTTACCTGCAGCTATTTTCTTCTCCAAGAAGTGATTCAATACACTCCTTTCTAAAGAAGGGGACTTTTTGGATAGGATATACTATTCCTTGGTGTCTTCCATATAAAATGAAGGGTAGAAAAACAAAACCAAAACCAACCCCAACCACCTGCCAGTTTTGTAATTCACTCAGGATTTTGTATTTAGACTGGATGCTTTCTGTCTTGCACCTTGTCTCCACTAACAGAAGTTCGGTGAATCATTTATTCCCTCAGTAGCGCTTAAGTTATCCTTGGTTCCAGTGGTTTTGCAAAAATGTTTCTCAACTGTTGAAGCAGAAGGTGCAATCCTCAGTGCTGTCTCCCTCCCTCTTTCTCCTCTTCTCTGCCAAATCCCCATTGAGATAGATTCTTTTCAGCCCAGAAACAGACGGTGATGGAGGTTTGATGTAGTCAGCAACACAGCAGACTTAGCCTGAAGGTGTGCAATGGTAGGAGATTGTGAGAATTAAGCCTTTTGAAAAACCCCAGTGCCAAGGTTTAAAGACTCTTAATCATCAGAGATCAGCCTCCTGGCTTTGCAGGTGGTGAAGTGAAGGCTCAGCCTCTTGGATAACGGGATGGAGGGCATTGCCATGGCAGATGCTGGTGAGGGACGTGCCTCAAGTTACAGCTCGCCAGGGACAAAAGACTGAGCGAAAAGGAAAAGGCAGTGGCAGGTCTAGGCCACATAGCCATGACAGAGGCCCAGGAGGATGTCACTGGCCAGACAAGCACAGAAGATACCTGGTCCTCCTTGAAGGAGGTGGAAGTGAGTGTTCACTGGGAATGTGCTTTCCTCCATGAGAAGGGTGTAAGAGTGCCCACTCCGGCTGCTGCTGGGTGGCTCTGGTGGCCCAGGAGGAGAGGAGCTGGGGGAGACAAGCTGTGAAGGGGAATACGACACTCCCATCAGTAAAGAGACACCCAGTTTGTGCACAGACCCATCCTACTAGTACTCTGGCTGGAAAAAAATGGGGAAAAAGATAAATTAAAAAGTCCAGGCTGTGCTTAGGTGCTGACTGCAGAACGGATGACCCTCCAGGTCTGTCCACCAAGGCTGCTAGCCAGTGATGGCTTCGGTACATACATGCCTAGGAAGTAAATGGGACCCTCCAGCAATGGTTCAGTATTCTGTGTGGGCACCGAGAGCCTAATATAAGACTACCAGTGGCTTCGGATCAAAGCCTTAAGTGACTGGGAGCTTGGGTTAGATGTAAATACATAGCCAAAGAGAGAATTAATTCAATAATTCACTGCCAGCCTTCCAATCTATCTAGTTACTTACAGCTGATCCTTCTGTTTTTTCAGCTGTACCAGTGGCATGAGTTTCAAGGACAGGGAGCTTAAGAAAACCAAAACAACCCGGGGAAGAAAAAAAGACCTTAGATTTTATTTGTTCTTGATTTAATGCTATATTACAGTTTGACATCACAGGGTAATATAGCGGAGCTATAATGTGTCAGGTTAAATACACAGTGCACAAGTATTTTCTTCACTCTGTACGTCTATATTAGGGCAATATCACAATGTTTAAGACTGTGTCAATATTTCTCCTGTACAGCTTAGTTAAATATTTCTACCCTAGCTACAGCAATCACTCTCCATACTGCTACTGTGATACCTGCCATGAAATTGATGTAGTACTGGGGTAGCCACACCAGGCGAGGTGGAGTTCGTGAAAAGAGGCAGTTGCTTTTATTTCATTTTATTATTGTTGGAATATACAGACACACTTCTAGGCACATAAGCTTTTCTTCTGACCCAGAGCAGAGTGCCTTGCTGACATTTCAGGTCTGGGAGAGGGCGCACGTGCCTTAAATTCACCACCTTGAATGTAATTTTCTTCGCAGGTGTCTGATGGTTGTTGGTTGTAGGTTTGGGCTGTGCAAGCAACTGGCAGGGTTGCTTGCAGTCCCTGGAAGGAAGCCAGGATTCCTGGGGAGGGCCAGGGGAAGCTCCCTGCCCGGGGAGGGAGAGCGCAGACCTTCCTGGGGGCCTGTGCTGCCGCGCTGCTCGCAGCCAAGCCCAGAGGTGAGGATCTGCCCAGGAGGAGAGGTATGTGCAAAGCGCGTTGGACTGCTGCCTAGTCGCGACATTTTCTCAGTCCTTAATGCTCCATAAAATTTGTCTGTCTCTCGAATTAAAAGCCTTTTATTTTGAGGGGAGCAGTGCACTAAAAGGTCCAGGCAGATAATCCTGAAAGACTTGGCTGACATGAATCCAGTCGCGCCTATGTTTGCTGCTTGCTTCAGTGGTGTTCTGCCTCTATTTAACACCTACCAGTTCCTGGGGATTTTCTCTCATCTGGCATCCTATTCCTCTTGCACCAATGTCACCCTTAATTTTCTTTTGTCTTCTTTTAGGTAAAAGGCTCAGCTTTGGAGCAACCTTCTTCCCCACAGGAGCATCCCTTGTCAATACTCTTTAGAGTCCATGAAAATAAAGTGCTCTGGCTGCTGCTGGTTAGCTAAAGGCATTTCTCTGCATTTACTCGCTGTGTTTCTGACTGCTTTCCTGGGCTTTCTCATTTATTGTCTCTCAGACTTAAAAAGGGGGAAAAAAAAAAAAGGCTGTTTTCACTCGCTATACTTGGTTTTGTGTATTTTTTTCTTTGATTCTGCGTGAATTAAAATGGCACTTCCTCTATGGTCTGTTGCTCAAGCTGCATGATTACCAAACTTATTTGAAATTTAGTGGAAAGACTCTTTTACCCTGTTTGAAATATTCTCTTCACTCGGCCTAGTAACTTTAGATGAGATTTCCATTAGCATTGTTTTATCTTCCTGATGAACGACTGTCCTAGCTTAGTTCTTGATCACATCCCATCTCCTCTCAGTGCTCCGAAGAGGACTGCTCGATGGCCGCTAAAGAGTTCCGCAAGGTGTTCGTTTCCTTCAGTGCATTGCTCTTGCCGAAACAGTACTCGCGAGTAATTTTGAAGACAAACTCTCTTTAGTTCAAAATCCGGGTAAAGTGACACTTGGTTTGTCAGTTTGTACGTTGCCATCCTCTGGCTTTTTTTGATTTCCCAAGGCCATTTGTGGAGACAAATCTAAAGCTGTGTGAATGATGCTTTCGGTATTCTTAACACAGGAACGATGAGCAAACCACGCTTGCCAGGGTTTCACTAGAAATTTCTGCCCTGGCGTAGTTGCCGCTTCTAAGGTGCTGCTGCTTCCCAGTCTAATTGTGATTTCTGTTTTCTTTTCCTAACTGTGCTGGAAAGCAATAACCTGCTTTGAATGCCAACACTTAACTGGCGCTCTTGTAAGCGATGACTGTTGTGCTCGAAGGGAATTGCTATAGCTTGGGAATTGATATGGCCTCTGTCTTCTCACCCATCCCCATTATAGCAAATCAAGTAACAAACTGTTTAAGCCTTATTGTCCATTTAATTCTGAGGCATTGTACTGTACTATAAAAAGATTATCAACACAAAGTGCTGCTGCACCGCAGTGGAAACTCTGCTCTGCTTGTACTGGCCATTGCACGAACACTGCTGCAAAGGGGCTTATTTTCTTTTTACTGCTAGGGGTTTTTCGTTACTCTTTCAGCTGTTTCCACACAGAGCTTCAACCATTATTGCCACTGATGCAGCTGCACCATTTTTGGAGTGCAAATGCTCATTTTCCTGGCACACAGTAGGTGCATCTGTGGAGTTTATAAGGAGATTCCACCGTGCACTGAAATCGGGCATTAGTTTGCATAAAGTTTGTCATTTATCTCGCACAATTCCAAAAGGGAGGGAAGATCACAGGAAACTTAATCCATCCTTGTATGCTAGATTAATTTATATAAATCTGCATGTGAGCCTTCCTCTATAAAAACTGTGGGGGTTTTATGAGGTGTGGGATGTTCCGAGACTTTCCATTAAGTGTTACTTGCTATAACAAATTACCATTATTATCCTGCGCATTTCTATTTCATAACATGTTGTGGGTTTTGTTAGTCTTTTGAAAATAATAAAACAGATTAAACTAAACGAGAGCTGTCCAGGGATAATAACAAAGTCTATAAAAAGAGAAACTCTCCAATTATGGTGTACAATATTATTAAATCATAAGAGGTCTTAAAAAAGGTTGAATGAGTCTTTGTGTGTACGGGTGGATAAAAAGCACTGTATTAGAGCCCAGGGGTACTGGTGATTATATACCGTAACTGGAGATGTATGGGATTTGCCTGTGAGCCTGTACTCTCGCAGCATAGAGCCCTCTGGTCCTGGGTCTGCAAGGATGAAGTCACTGACTCCCACTCGCTCTCCAGGCCCTCTGTACAGGGAATTGCATACCCAAGGAGATATGTCCCTGCCTGATGACTAATCCAGATGAGGAGTAAGTGCCCGTGGCTTGAGGGTGGCATGGTGCACGGTCCCTGTTCTACAAATGCTGCTCTTCAAACGAGGCTGCTTTGCTGGCGGGAGGGAGGGCAAGTGGTTGACTGGGGGTACTGGTAAGTATCGCTTACTCTGTTAAGAGCAAGAGCAATTTGCTTTCTTCTGGAGAGCTCTTTTACAAGTGCTACTCGGTGGACCTTCAACAGCTGGTGCCTGTGAAAGTCTCTGAGAGCAGAGCTACCTATATATATGTGTACATACATAACGTATATACATTACAACAAACGGAAAAGCTGCTGTAGGTGGCAAGGCAAACTACACTGCTGTTCCTGGAGAACATCCATTAGCCTTAACAAAATCAAGGCCTTTATGTGTTAGGGCATATGCCTCTTATTTTGGTATACCTCCTGCTTGGGCATGCAGTTTTGGCAGCGCTCTGCCTTGGCTGTGACACTCTCAACCACACATGCCGCAACACTTGGACACAAAGGCTGGTGTTGGGACAAGAGTCTTTGCTTGAATACATGTTACAGTGCAGGCTTCCCCGCCCTGATGGGGCCTGTGATCAACGCTGGGATCTCTGTAAGGAATTTTTATTTTGGCGGTGGCTTGGGTGATGCTGATCAGCTCTGTTAGAAGGTAACTGACAATCTCTGCTAGTATCAAGAGACTGCTCCTTCCCCTCCTTTCCCCTGGGCCTTCTGAGGGCCTTTGCCTTTGAACTGCCATTCACCGCTTCTCAGGAGGCTTAGCACACTCTTTGCTTCCAAGGACTGTTCCAGTGGAGGTGCTGAAGCAATGCAAAACTCTTCTCCAAGTGTTCCATGGGCGGCTTCCCTGAGGAAAGACCTCCTTGTCTGAGATGATGGTGTCTCCTCTCTCAAGCATCTCCATTGGTAGGAACGTGGTCACTTGCTTTAGTTGCCCCCCAATCTTTAGAATACTATTTGCCGACACCTTTCTGGTTTGGCAAGCAAGTCATTTCAAAAAGCCTGGCCGGCCCAAAGCATCTGCTCCCCTAGCTGTGTGCTCTACCAAGGCTGTAACGTGTATCTTACAAGTTGTGCTTTAGCTCGGACAGATGTTACTTACGGTCTTCATGCAGGAGTGACTAGGGTCGTCTGGGCCACATGATGTTGCGAATTAGAAATGATGGTAGTATTGGTGTCTTTTGGGCTTGCAACTTAAAAAAATGAAAGATTTCTCCCGTTTGTGAGCCAGTTTAGATATGGAAACATACAGACAAACCTCCCCTACCGTAACAGAGTACAGTTATTACCTCAGAGCTTCTGTTCATGAACATTATGTTGGAGAAACACCACTTCTTACTTAATTTTGAGATTCCTGTCTCTGTTTTACTTTCTTTGCTTGCTGAGCTGTATATAATTACTACATGACTCTGATAATCCTGCTGCCAGTAAACAAAGACAAGACTGAATCTCTGTAAAGGTATTAAAACTTAAGAAGGGAGAGGTTATTTTTGTTGATTTACCCATCCCTTCCTGCTCCCTTGCCAAGAATTTGCTCTGTAGTTGCTCCACACTGAAACAAATTTGGCTTTCCATAGTAGGCTGTCTTTTTTCCCCCATGGGTGGACGAGTGTGCTGAGGAGCTTGGTAAAGTTCTTGTGGTTTGGATTAGAGCTGTTTGGAGCCCCAGATTTGCTCACCCGCTTGATGTACAACAAACTCAACCACTGCTAACATTTCAAAGTAATTCTGCTGGGATTGTTTCAGGACAAAAGAATGTTTCCTTCATTGCCATGTGGCCTAATTTCTTATGACACAGGGCTTTAGCAGCAAAAAACACTGCTGTGAATATAGCACCTGCACACATTCACATTTAGTGTTTATAGACCACCAAAGATGGTATTTAAAACATACATTGAGGCATGCTTGCAGTCAGATTTTGCTGTTTAATGGAAAGCTTGTCTGAATACCGTGGTGCCGGTACGTTTGTGTTTTGTTCTACCTTTTTTTTTTTAAAAAAAAAAAAATACACAGGGGAATAGCCAAGCTGTAAGGCTGATGCTTTTACATAACTGTTTTCAGGAACTTACATCAGGTAATTCACAGTTTACAAGCCTTTTTGACTTGATGTTTGCCTCAAGAAGGGGTGTGAAGAGCACACCCTGCCTTTGGGATTGGTGACCTGATGGGGGCAGGAAGATCCAACCCCTACAAAGTTCTACCTCTCCTGCCAGTAGGCCCGTTTTGCAGGGTGGGAAGTGATCAGATGTGAACCATGGAGACCAATGAAAGGTTTCTTTTCAAGAATGCTGTCAGATGTTGTGTTTTTAGTGATCGGTCCTCACAGCCAAATAAATGATGTGAATCTCTTGCATTTTGGTGCATGGGTTCATATCACCTGCTTAGCCCGAGCACTTGTCCCCACTGTCCTCACCTGCCCGCATCTGCTTTCTCCAGAAATCAGGTTGCCAGAGCACACTTTGGCATTTGGGGGGAGTGATGGTGATGACTGTGCTCCATCTGGCTGATTTACAGCCAGAAATGATTCATTTGTATAAAGAACGGGTCGGGCAGGTGGTCCCTGCCTTTGCACACATCTGCGGGTGCCTCTGAGCGGGGCAGGGTGGCCCTGTACTGCCCCTTGTTCCCTGCAGCCTGCTGAAAACAAGATTTAGGCCTGGGGGTTCCCGCTGCTGCAGCATATTTACAGCTAAAACTCTGCCTGGGTGTCTGCTGCTGACATTTGTTGCGGTTTGTCATTCTGTGCTGGTAGAAATGAGGGAAAGTGATGTACGCGGCTGCCCTGAAGTGGCTTGCAGGAGAAATGGGGGGAAAAAAAAAAGAAAAAAGCCCCAACTCTTCATGTATTCTTGAATCACACAGACTGATGTCTTGTCAAAATGTAGCTGCATCAAGCCATACTTCAAAGGGAAAGGTCGAGTCATACTAAAATCTCACTTTTCCCAAACTCTCTGGATTTCAGCTATTGCCTCCACAAACACCCCAGAGGGAACAGAGCAGGAATGCACAAGTAAGTCTTCTGGTCTGGTAAAGTTAGACTGACCTGGAAAATGCAGCCCAGGACAGATAGCACTCTGTTGCTTATGAGTAAGGAATGTACAGAGTATTTATAAAAAGCATATGTTGTCTGGCCCTCGCAGACACATCACACCTCCTCTGTCTTACAAAAACCCCTAAGGTGCTTGCATAGTAGCAACAGCTCAGTGGCTTTGCTGTTGTGTCATGTAAGTCATGGGAGACCTGGAGTCTGTTAGTAACAACAGGAAGGGTTATTGTCCCTTTCGCGTGTTTACAGCTACGTGCAAAATATTTAGATTGAGTCTTTTTTTCACTGGGTGTCTTGTCTATTGTTCGGGTTTTTTTAAACGCCCTTTAACATTAGTACTTCCAAATTCCTTGGTCATCTATGGAGTCTTCCCTAGACAGAGACACCGTGTGTATGTGCGTGTATGTGTGTGTATATATAAGTTTGTCCAAATGTACAGATGCAGTTGATTCTAAAGAGAATCGACTTATCTTCAACTGCACGTAAGGCAAAGCCTGTCAGCAGCTGTTAAGCAAGCTGGCTGTAAAAAACAGTGACCAGAAAAATGCGTTAATATACGCTGTAAAACAAATGTCATAACAGCTTGTTGTAGTTGTTTTGGTTTTTTTTCTTTGACTGACACAAATAATGAACCCTAATTGTGTCATTGAGTCTAGGGTGCTGTTAGCTTACTTACCTTTAACATCAATGCCCTTACAAAAATGATGCTATTAGACCAGCTTCTTAGTGTAGTCCTGATGTCAGTAAAGCATTTAAATAAAAGCTTAACCTTCAGGATGTGAAAGTATTTTGAAAGTTAAATGGGATTAAATGCATCTGTAACGCCAAGCAGATGCTCCAGCGCCTTACCGAGTCCTTGTCGTGGCTGTTTGCAAGCGAAAGCGTCTACTCTATAGTAGAAAACAACTACCTGTACTATAAAGCTGCCATGTGGCTGAGACAACCGCAGAAGGTGCCGACAGGGAAACAGGACAAGCGCCGTGCTTCTGATGTTGGGTGGTGTTATTTGCTGCTGAGGAAGCACAGACATCGTCTCGCTGCGGTAAACTGTACTGGGAGGGCACAAACCTCTCCCATCTCATATTTTTAAAACTGGGGAAGTGGTTTCTCTTTAATGAGATAAACCAGAAGTTCAGAGCGATTTTCCCTAATGAGCTTAATAGCACTTACATCAGAAGACTGCAAATCGGGCAAAAAGCGTAATTTGGAGTATTTGAAAGATGTCCTGCTATTACAAGACCTCTCCAGTCTAGTAATGGTTCCGTTTTGTTTCCTTACAGGTTAAACATATTGCTGGCTGGTATGAACCCCTTCTATTTCCACGCAGTGAATGTAATTTTACACTGTCTGGTGACTCTTGTGCTGATGTACACTTGTGACAAAGCTGTGTTCAAGGACTGTCGACTTGCTTTTGTCACGGCGCTGGTCTTTGCTGTGCATCCCATTCACACCGAGGCTGTAAGTATGTGACACAAAAAAACCTGGTGACTAAGCTAAAAATAAATGCGCACTTTAAATTTAATCTTTTTTTTTAAAGAAACCTCCAAGTCATACAGAATATGGTACTTGTGATTTTTGCTGTGGAGGAACAAAGGTGAGAATATACTATATTTAAAATAACTTGCAGGAGTCATTAAGAAAGAAGCGTATTCATACTTGCCATCTTTCTGCTCCGGCACTAAATTCTAATTGATGGTCCTAATCAGCGAAGCCAGGAGTAAATGGACAGTCATTCAGCTGATGAAAATGTCGAGTCTTCTGAAGCCAAAGACCTCGGTGCAGGCCACGCTCTCCTGCTGGGACATTGTTGCATGCCTTCAGTCATCTCCTGTAGTCATCAATTTAAGGGAGAAAAAGTGAAAGGGGCATTAGCGTGTATTCTGGAGGAGATCGCTCAGATAGAGGTGATGTGACCCATGGATTAATGTATATTGATTTCAATTGAAAGCTAGGAGTATCATCTTCAGAAAAAAAACTTGTTAGCTTAATAAACATCATGGTAAGTTTACAGAGCAACAGCTCATAGTGGTCATTTTTCTGTTTGTTGTAAGGACACATTTAAAGACCTAGTCATGCTAAAACTGCAGTCTGTTAGTGTGGAGAGGTACTTCTGTAGATAAAATGAGTCTTGCTGTCTTTGAGAAGGAAATGCAATGTCTAGCTATCTGTACTTAAAACACGAAATGCACTCATTAGCTGAGATACCATTGACATCACATGCTCTCGTTACGAGCGAGGGAAACGGCTGCGGTGCCTGAGAACTTTTGAGGAGAGATTACCTTAATAACAAAAAGCCACAAGCTTTAGAGTTACTCCCTGTGCTGTCTGGTGTGAACTAATCAGCTAGGCTCCTTTTGATAATACGGCTTTATATTATGAGGGAGGTTTTAGAAGAGGCACTCTTTGAATTTATTTTTGTCTGGGTCAGAACTTAAAAAGGTTAAAATAAATGCCAGAGCACTGAATATAGCTTAATTATGTAATCTCAAAAGAGGCAAAATTTCAAAGGGCCTTTTATTTGCTTTATGGGCAATTTTTAGATCTTTATGAAATGGAATATTGAAATAGTTTGTAAAAAGAGTGTTTATATATTCTTCTTCAGTAGTCCCTTTCTTATAAAAAGATTTGGTTAATTAATATGTAGGAAAAAAATCTCATAAACTCAGATTATTCAGAGAGAGAATAAATTACAAACTACTCTATCACTTTTTGGTGATAAAGTTCATTCAAATATTAATTATTAACTCATTCCTATAGAATAAGTCTCTTCCAGAGAGTTGTTCTTTCATTAGACTTTTTCTTTAACAGATCTCGGTTCTGGGAGTTGGATGCATTTCTCATTTGAGCCTTATTATGCAAAATTAAAACAGATCCCTAAAACTGGCATTTCTCTATGCAACTTTATTAATGCTTTAATAAAAAAGTAAAGAACAACTTAACTGTTGGCTTACTCATTTGTTTTGCCACGTGAGAAATGCAGCAGACAAAACTGAACATACCAACTGAGCAGATGAAACAAATAACTTCTCACTATACTGAGGGAGGATAACGCTGGAAGAGAAAAAGCTTAAAATAGTTGGCATGGATCGTTGAAACAGTCACTGAATGCGGATGCCTTTTTATATATGTGCTTTTACACCTGTGTGTCTTTTTTCCTTCTAGGTAACAGGTATAGTAGGCAGAGCGGATGTCCTAGCCTGTCTACTCTTTCTGTTGGCTTTTCTCTCCTATAATAGGTACGGATCCTTGCAATCGGTTGTGATAATATCATGAGATGCTCTAGTCTGAGGAGGAGACAAAGGGGAAACCTGTCAGTTTTCGGTTGTTGTTGGCAGAGGTACTTTCCCCAACGCTGCTGCTTGGAAGTGCCCTGGCCCCTGCTTTCAGCTGCTGCCAAATAAGTGACGCTTATGAGAACAAATAAACATAAAAAGAGAAGTCAATGTTTAAGGTCCCCTCTTCCATTGACATTGCAGCTGAACATACTCGAGAGGAGGGCTTGTAGAGCTAAAAATCAGAAAGAAGTGTTCTCAACTGAAGGCAAATTATCTGTATGTAGAGTGAAGAACGGATGGACACGTGCCTGCCTTTGAAATACACGCTGTGACTGTGGGACTCTAAAATAACCTGGTCTGGGAGAGTTAAGGGTTGTGTCTAGACCATTAGTCATCCTTTTCAGATGAAAACTTGGCACCCTTTGCTGGTCTGTGTCCTAAAACTGTGGCTGAACAAGTATAGGTAAAGAAATAGCTTTACTTGGATGGGGTTTCTGCCCCTTTTGCATTGCTATTTCATTTATGAATAGCCCCGTGTCATCATGGCCGCATGGAAAAACTGCTTATATCCCTCTTGGGCTGTTTGCTGCAAATCCGTAGCACTGTTCTCGTGAGAAGGTTTCAAAGGCGTAAAACTGGTAGTGACCCCGCAGGAGGCGGCTTGCTTGATTTTGGTTCTTTCTTACCTTCTCCCCTCTCACGCAGATTTGCTGCCCAGTCTTTTAATGATTAGGACACGTCTTTGACTCAGGGGAGTGTGGGTGGGATGGAGGAATTTTTGCTTGTGTAATGTATTTTGTCATATGAGGAGAATTAAGCATATGTGTTCTAGATGACAGAAAGCAGGTGTTTTTCTGCCCTTTCTGGCTTTGTACTTACTCTGCCTTCATCTGTTTCAAGTCCACTTATCTTTCTGCTTGTCTTTTTTTCCTCCTCCACTCAAATTCTTGGTGCAGCTCTCAATAGCTGTGTTTTCTCTTCCTCTCCTGTGTCTAAACCTTTCCTCGTTTATCAGTGAACACTGTAGATTGTTCATGTTGCTTATTACCAGTATCTTAAAAAATTACAGAACAGTGTCTCAGTATTTGTGTGAATGGAGTAAACATGAAAATAACACAGAAGTTAAAATATTTATGTCAAATCTATTTTTCAGGAGTGTGGATCAGCTTTATGTTGGGGAACATTTCCCTCCCACTGCCTCCCCATTCTTTTTGCTGCTTAGTTTATTCCTTGGGACGTGTGCAATGCTGGTGAAAGAAACTGGAGTCACTGTGTTTGGTGTGTGCTTGGTTTATGACTTCTTTTCCCTCTCCTGTAATGGACTCAAACTGTAAGTAACTTGTTACGCTCGCTGTGCTTTTCAAAAAATACATGTTATTATATACAGCACTGTGGGAGATGAATTAGATGGCACACATTTGACAAATTTGGGGGGCACCAAGGTTTCATTCTGGGTGGGTTTTGGGTTTGGTTTTTTTTTTTTTTTGGTTACTCTGTTGCTGCCTGATAACTTTCGCTGGGTAGATAGACCAGATGTGAAGAACTGATGCTCAATTCACTCTGGCAAGACCAACATTTATTTTTTCTGTGGGAGCTCTGACTGAAGCATCAACATCTTAAAATTTCGCTGGCTTAATTCCTTCTATTTGCAATGTCTGCTTGATTATTCAGTCACAATGTCATGGTTGTAGAAATACTGTATGATGTTTAATAGTAAAATCAGGTTTGATCCTTTCTGTTCTTACAGAATGGAAAAAGAGGGAAAATATCCAGCCAGTTCTGGAATGATTGGAATAATTAGCAGCTCTCAGCAGTCACTGGAGAAAAATGAAATACTTTGAAGTTTGTATACCTCACACGCTTAGTGTCACAAATAACTATGCTATTCTGTATCTCTATTAAAAGTCAGAAGTCTTTTGTTGGATAGAAGTTGGTTTTTTATCCATTTCTCTCCCGAACCATACCTGGTGCAGATCTTATTGATGAGTGAACATAAGAGCTTATTGCCATTGAGAATGGGAGGTCTCACTCCTGCCGTCGCTTCTCGTATTCCCACTGGTGCTGCCCCACAGGCTCTGGAGCCTGTCGTACCCCTGCGTGAGCTAGTGTATCCAGGTTATAAAAAAGGACACTGAATTCATGTTTCTGCAGTAGTGAATTAAATCAGCTGCCAGAAGGGTTTGGAGAGTGCCAGATGTGAGTGGCACGATGTGAGAGCAGCAAATGCAGGGAGAAGAAGAGGGAGTCTCCTCTTTCAGGACCATCCTGGCTTCCCTCCCCTTTCAGCCCTTCCTCTAGGTCCTAATGGGGCATGGACCACGTTTCAGGCCCAAGTACCCTCCCTCTGGCCCCCCTAGCAGCAATAGCAATCAGAGGGCAGGTACGTACGATCGATTGGCAGAGGATTTCTCCTATTTTGACCAGATAAGTAATTCATAGTGGTGTAACTGGTGGGCAAGTAGTCACTGAATAGTTTTCTGGGGACTTACAGCCGTCATGCTTGTTAACAATTGCATTTCCAGTCTGCCAGGCATGTTGCAGGAGCTGCCTGGCTAAAGGTAATGCAAATGTTAAATAATTCGGGAAAAATCTGTGCCCTCCACCTTCCCCCTCCTCTCAATCTCCCTCTTCCTATAGGTTCACATTCCAGTGGCATCCAGTTGCCCAGATGTGGCAGTTATTTACCTTGCAGGAATGAAGCTCTGTAGTCCAGATGTGCTGCATTTTCATATTTGCTCTGATTGCATGTATTGTGCACTTTTCTGTCTGTTTGTGGTACTCGGGATTTTATGACTGTATTTGACTTTTTTAGGGGGGCAGTAGAAAACCAGCAGCCTTCTACATGCTGCTGAAACTCATCTCCTCCTGCTCTTTCTTCCAACCTGTACAGATTTGTTTTCCGTTTAAATGAGGCAGAACAGCAATTATTTTCTGCAGAAAAAAATCAGGAATTGCACCACATTCTTCCTCACAGTGATTCCCACCTTACCAGAAGTCCAGAGAACAGCTTGATACGGGAGTGTTCATCTTCTGTTGCTGTCAGATCTCTTCCTCTAGATCTAGTTAGGAACTAATAAATCCTTCCAGCATGCAAGACTTTGTATTTAGATTAAATAAAATGTCATCTGTTGTAGTTGGATACCATGTTGTGCTGTTTTCATAATGTTCAACCTTTTGATAAGTAAATGTGAAGAATAAAAATCCTTAAATCCTTTTCTTTCCCCTTTCCCTTCTTTTTTCCCTTTTCTCTGTGTGCACAACCAGGAGAAATGCGGGGATCCACCAGAGACCTGCCCGGCAGCCTGCGGCTTCTCCCTCTGCCTCACTGCAGGTCCCTCCAGCTGGCCGGGAGAATGGGAAGCATCGCTTTGCTCACCGGGGCACCTGGAGCTCCTGCCACCCGGCATCACCCGAGGAGCAGCGGAGCAGTGGCCTTTCTGTGCCCAGCAAAGCCATGTGGGCCATTCGGAGGTACTGCTGGCTACCTGCCGCTCCATTGTGGTTTACTTTGCAGCTGAGCCTACCTTAAAATGTCAAGTCATTAACTTTGTTTTAGCCATTTTTATCCTGAAATGTGCTGTAAGTTTTCTTGTGCTGCTGGAGAGGGAAGAGAGGAGAAGGTAGAAGGGAATCAAAAAGTGCACTTCTCCTTGGGAGGAGGAGAATATCTGAGGGCTGACCATGTCCTGAGACTTTCTATCCTACTATGATATTGGTAGGCAATGCTCTCCTTCCAAGCTTCTCCATGGAGAAAGCCAAAACTGTAATGCTAGTTTGAATGTGAAGGGGAATATGTGCATGTATACAATAATGCCTGAAGTGAGGTGAGTGCAGCGAGAGCAGCATATTATGTGGTATTGCTGTGTATCTATATATTTGTAGGTATAATTTCTGCATGTGGATATACATACATGAAGATGCCTGTGTGTATGCGTATTTGTGTATATATATGAAAGTAGAGGTGATGCCCACTTCTGCTTTAAGCCTAAGAATGTGCATATAATGGTGAGAGCTGGGCTCGGAAAGATTTTCACTGGTCACGTCCAGTAGTTCTTGGCACGTTCATTGTGCACCTCACTGGGGGAGGAAGGGCTCTCCCATAGCTCAGGGCCACGCTCTGGCACAGGACCAGCGCTTGGTGCCCTTATTCCCGTGGAATGGAGTCGCACTGAGTTAGTAAGAGTGTTTAAGGGGGTATGACCCAGCAGCCACCCCGCGGATCTGTGCCAGAGTGTGGGATTTTCTTCCTTTTAACCTTGATCTTTGTACAGTCTCCCTGGTAGCCCTTGCCCAGCTTGCCCTTCGTTGCTGACTTTTGGTTTTAACTACAAAAACACAGTATGATTTAATTTGGAGACCTGTAATGAATTACCCCACACTACCTATTCTTTGGAGAAAGTGTTTTGTTCCTTAAAGAGATCAGGAATTACCTGCTGCAGTTCTCTGATCATTTAGTGGTTGGCACCTGAACGGGGCCCATGCAGCACTCCTGAAACCTGGGAAAGGGAGTGTTTTATTCCCACATAACACCCCTTGTTAATCATTTCAGTAGGAGCTGTTTGTTCTTGTTTTTTTGTTTTTCCTTTTTTAAATAATCTTGCTGCATCAGTATTGATGGAATACAGGTGTTATATGGGATCTGTAACTTCACAGACCACAGAGTCTGTTCCCTCTACCTGTACTTTAAATGGTTGAACCCACTCAGAGAGCTTCTGCCCTGCAGGTGTTTTGTCTGATTGGGCTGACTTTGGGATGGTTGGGGTTTTGGTTTTGGTTTTAACAAGGAAGGGAGTGGGTTTGGTTGTGTTGCTTCTCTGTGTGGGAATCTGTGACACAAAAATGGTATGGAAGTCAAGGCTTTTTGGAGTGGGTAAGTACTAGCTGCTTTGGCACAGAGACTCTTCTGGCCGTTTGGAACAGCTTCTAAAGTTGTTTGTTTGAATTTATTTCTTCTCCTGTATTCCCAAATGAGTAGCAGAATTAGAAGGCTTGGGTGACCCTGGTTTCTTCTGATATGCAAGGTCAGAATGGGCTGTCCAAAAGCCTTGTTTAACATCTTGCCTCTAAAGTTTAGGACCTGGTGGGGAGGAGTAACCTGAGCAGGACACTGGTGCAGCTGCTATTCCTGGCCTTTGCTCTCTCCACATTTCTTTCAATGATTTTCTTCTCTTTGATACTTAGATTTGTTTCCATTTTTCCTGATGGGTACTATGGTGGAGGGTATCAATATAAAAAATAGTTCCTGCCTTGCTCCATCTTCTTGTTCCTTGTTTCTTTCTTTCTTCCTACTGCTCCTTTCCTCCCTCCTTTGCTTTGTACTTTTACTGGACAGCCTCCCTCTGCCCTTGCTTTTGGGAATGTCCCTTTCTTACACCAAGGGGAAAGCCTTTGGTTTTCCAGCCTCTTTGGGAGAGGCTGCAGAGGTTGTGTTGGAGAGGCCGTGCATGTGGGGTGGCTTTGGAGGGAACTCATCCGCACTGCCAACTGGCATTTGCTTTTCGGCAGCTGCCTCTTCAAGTGTTGTAAACGATTTCTGCCCATGGCAAATCAAGCTCTACATGTACGTAGGTGCTTTCTTCTTTTTAAAAAGGGACTCTCATGGTGTAAGGCACTCAGCTTCTCTCATCAAGTGACTGATTGTGTACAACAGGCTTGCAACAGCCTGTTGTGTGATGGTTTGCTGAGGGATGCCTGAAGTAGAGCTGGCTTGGTCCCAGTGGCTGAGAGGGAAGCCTGCTGCCACACATTTGTGTGAGAGTTGTGCCTGAGAGCCTTGGGAGAAAGCCTGGGATGGGTTAATGGATGCTGCTCCAAAAGAAACTTCTCTAAAACACTGTTGGCAACCTTCTTTGCTAATTTTTCTCTTGCTCTGAAATGCTGTTTCCTCTGAAGGCAGAATAACTTCTTGTTGCATGGAATTACAGCCTCATAGAGCCTGGGCAATTTGACCAGTGCCTCCTTGTCTAATGTCAATGTTTGTTAGTCACTGTAAAAAATATGCTGCTACAGCATTTGTAATTCCAAGAGATCTTCTCAATTCTCAACCACATGGAGCATGCTTGCAGAAGTTTGGAACAACAAGATCAAATATATTGTAGCTCACTGACTCTCAAAATGACGTCCATGTCACATGGAGGTCTGTGGACCACTACCTGATCGTATGACTGCAGTCTTCTCCTTACTTCCATTTGCTGACTCCTCTCACAGGACAGATTAAAATAGTTGAAATACTTTCTGTACACAGTCTTTCTTTAGTGCTGTTGGCATATTATATGATATGAAGTAGGAACCACTCAAGGCAATTGCTCTATTAAAATACAATCCATCTTTTTTAAAAAAGGTAAATCCTTGCTATTGTGAAAAAAGAGAGAAGGGAAAAAATTGCAAGTTGCTGTCAAATATACACAATTACTTACACAATTTCTCCTCTGTAATCGGTGTTTCTCTGACTTGTGTAGTTCTTTTCCATGGCAAAAAGGAGGGGAAAAGATTTTAAATACTTCAAAAACTCCAAAGTTGGAGGGCAGATTGGGCACAGTGAAGTAACTTCAGGTGCCTTATCTAGCATACCAGGTTGCTAGCTGTAAGGTCTTCATTAGAATAAAATAATTGTGCACTGCTTAATCTGTACTTTTAAGTACTTGTAATGTGATCAATTAGGTTTCTGTTTAATAATAATTTATTATGTATCTTGCTACTAGAGCTAACTGAAAAAGGCAGGAAAATGTAATGGAGGAGTTAGGGGAATCGGTCTAATTAGCAGTAACTGGAGCTAGTTATGTAAATTCTTGGTGCAGAGAGATTTCTGTTCTTTATTGTCTCTTGCTCTTATCCTCAGCTATCCAGTGAATGTGTGGGTTGCAGTCCTGGGTGCCTTCAGGAGTAAGGAATGAGTTAGTCTGGATGAAATTGTAGATTTTATCACCACGATTTACTGCAGTTTTGGGGGATGCTGGCATATACTACTGAAATGAGGTAACTAGGATCTCTTATGTGTTTGATCCATCTCCCTGAGTTTTAAGATCTGACAGAGGCTTGTGGGCGTATGTGCCCTCCTATATGACACAAATGGAGAAGGGCAGACAGGAACTGTCACATCTGGCTTGTGCTTCTGTTTGGGATAAGGCAGTATACGTATACGTGTCCTATTAAAAAGCAGTATCAGTGCCAACACCTCATTGCTCACCACAGCGATACTGTTAGATCCATGAATATGTTTAACAAGGATAATACACGTAAAACAAGTTGTCACAGTCCCTTGTGCAAGTTGTGTCTGTAGTTATTGTCATTCATTCTTTTTTTCTTCATTTGTTGAACCTACTGACAATCAAGATCTATTTTTTTTGACCTTTTTTTTTACTTTTTTAATTCCAAGGCTACATACATTTGTAGTCATGCCATATGTGCCTCACACTTAGCATTGCTAAATGCTGTCCAGCCCGTGGACACTCTCATACCACCTAATCACCCTGATGGTTCTGAGCTTTGCAAATGAACCCGTGGTGGGCCCACAGTCTAAGCTTCTTGAAAAACAAGACTCCTCAATAGCTTGCATACTTTTGAAACAGAAATCTCTGTTTCTCTTTGGTGACCTAGAAACTGAATTTTATTGCATCTAGTGTTGGTGATTTAGCTGGTGAGACTTTTCCCTTAGAATGCTGCCATCTTCCATGTACATGAATGGTTGCATTAGTTTTTTATGTTTGTGGTGTGTTTTTTGGTTTTTTTCTTTTTAATTTTTGCCAAGTGACAGGATGAGCGAAGCAGCAGGTGTACTTGGAGCTGTGCCCAGCAGCATTATTTTAGATCTCTGTGTACGTGCAAAAGAGAGTGAGGGAGCTCACTACTTGTTAGCACTGTGGGATCCAGCCACAAAACCCCATTGATCCAAAATTCAATGAAATCCTTAAGGCTATAGTAGGGATAAATGTGATCTGATGACTCAACTGGCAGCGATGTTGTTTCCTTTTGCAGTAGCAGGGGAAAGAAAATGGAAACGCCCTGCAGAACGTGGTGCATTCCAGGGATGGCTGTGCTGGCCCTAAGATTGATATATTACGAGGAAAAGTATGTTGAGGTCATAATGTATCTTCCCTGAGTCCCGGTGTAGCATGCGTGGTCAGTGGGATAAGCTGAAACAGATGCTGTTCAACATGAAGGAAGGGTGGAGGGAGAGGAGAGGAAGCATCAGCACATGTAAGTGCAACTACGTAGCAGTTGCTTGGTGTTGATTTCACTTTTCCTCACTGGGTGCTTCTACTTCCAATTCTTGTGTAGCAGTGATTTTTTTATTATTTTTTTTTTTTAACTAATTTGACAGCGTAGCACGCTTCTGCTTTAACATGAAGTTCCTGTTCAAAAAGCAGAAGTCTCAGCTGCGCTTCTAATGCTTCCCATTGCCACACAGTGTAAAGCTACTTCCTAGATTCATAACGGATGTAGGAAAAATAGCGTGATCGGTTTCCCAGATATGGGATTTCACGTGTGCACACTTTACCTTTTCTTGAATTTGTTAGAGGGAGTTTTATAGGAAGGTGTGGCTCAGAATACGAAACTGCCTGGGTGATAGAACTGTGAAGACACTTTCTGTTAGGTTTGGTACAACTTTCTTAAACTTTAGTAAATTGTTCTTGGTTGTACTCGTGCACCCTGAAGGTCAGCAGTGGTTATGTTCATACACAAAGCACAGCAGTAAAAAGCACTGCATGCCTCTGAGAAAACACTAAGGTAAATATTATTAATGTATTATTTTGGTCAGGGGCAAATATACAACAAAAGAAAAACCTGGATACTTGTTGCTGGCCTAAAAGGTCCTTGCCGTGTAACAGCAAAATAGCAAGGAAGGGATATAGGGCTTTGCAAACACCACAGCACTAGTTAGTGGAGAAATTTCAGGACAGTGGCCTGGTCTGGGATCCAGCCTGTGGTGAAAAAGGTCTGGGAGTCAAGCAGTCAAAATGATTTGCTTCTCTAGGAAAGCAAAATGAGTAACCTGGAACATTAATCAATGGAGCCAGCCTAGGCTTTTCCCTCCCTGCCTCTCTCACTGGTGATTTCCTGAGGGTTGCGAGGCTTTGAAAATAAAGGAGCAAACTCCTAGGTTGCGATTCTCTGAGCAGAGGTCGGTGTTGGATTGCTTCCCTGTGAAAGGAGAGAAAAAGGAGCGCTGTGTTGCCGCTGGCCATAGGCTGATTTTTTGGGGAATTGATGTTTAAAATTAAATTGAGCGTAGGATAACACAATTTCACCCCAAAAGACAAGTAGGACCCTGAGTCCCAAGGCCCAGGAAGGCACAGTGTGTGCTGAAAGATGACAGATTAGATAAGTGTCACTGTTATCCTGGAAACTGTGGGATGATGCTTCTACAGCGTTGCAAGCTTTTTTTAATTGTAGCAGGTTTGCTAAGGCTCTGCTATTCTTGCTACGTAGTAAGCTTAAGTTATGAATGAAGTTTGGCCCCCTTTGGGGAGGTGTATTGCAGAGGTGGATTTGGCCTGTGGTGTACTCTTCTTTGAACTCAGTTCTTTAGACCATTTTTCCATTGTGAGTCTGAGCAATAGCTCTCGCTACTGCTGTGTCCGTGTCCTGTCTTTTTAGGAAATGTTCACTAGCAATAATACCTGAATCATCTTCTCTGCTGCCTGCAGTCAGTGATGGTATTTATTGTCATGCTCAGGTGGTACCTGCAGCCACCAGAAGACTCTGCTAGAGTCTAGAAACACATGAGAGGTGGGTGCCCCTATGCTTAAAGCCTTGGACTCAGCCAAGGATTTACGTGCTCTGGTCTGTGACAGTCTTCCAGAGAACCCTTGTGTAATCTTGGGAAAATAACTACATCTCTCTGTTCCCATGGCATGTGCTGGAAGATGAGGCACAGTAATGCACGATTCTTTTCCACCTCCATGCAATGTGGTTGTTGTTTTAAGACTTGCCCCCCCAAAAAAGCCAAGGACTGTTGCTCTTATGCATGCTTGTGGCATTGTGTGTCTTAATCTTTGAAATCTCCAAGTGCTGTTTCAATACAAGTAACAGAACTCATTGCTTGCTAACTAAAGTTTATTTAAAAACAGCACCGCTTTGGTATGGTGATGACTAATGTTGCATGCACACAGAAAAAGATGCATTTAGACATCATTAGGCTGCAAAATTATGCACTCACCAGGTAAGAAAGGCCTGATTTAATTTTGGCCCTGTTGTGTGTTTATATTATGACAGTCTTTAATTATACTATCACATACCATTTTTTTCTGCATGATCCCTGCTCTATTCATTGCCCAGAATGGATGGTGCTCACTTAATGAGCAACCGTTCAATATTTTGTTTCTTCCTTGTCCAGACCATGGCCCCATGCCCTATTTACTTCATGTTATTCAAGTCCTGCTCTGAGACAGATTAACAACTTCTCGATAATTTCTTTGTGTACAGACTACCAAGTACTGGTATTTCCTTGCCGTTTGTTGCTTCAGTCTGTGATCTTTTAAAGTACTTTTAGCATAGTTTCTGGATGTGTAATTTCCTTGTTTTCCAAAACAAGTAAAGTGAATAGCCAGAAATTTTGCAGTGGGGAGCCATGTGGGTGTGAACAGTTGGACTGAAACCTTTGGATCCGCCTCATCGACATCTGACGCTTAGGAGTCAGTGTTAAGAGGCAGGGGGCTTTTCCCTGTAGATATTTGCTGACAGCGGTGGCACAAAGACATGATGTTCCCTTCCAGCCTCAGAGAGGAATAAAACCTGGCATGGGCAGCTTCTTCTGGCAGCTCCTTCCTTCCTCTCTCCCCAGTTTGTTGTCCTGCCTTGTCTACTCCAGCCTGCTCTCATCTCTTCTCTTGCTTGCTACTCCTTAGTAATTTAATTGCTTCCAATCTTTGCTCCTCGGGCTTTGCCTGTTGGATCTTGTGGCATCCTTCAAAAGCTGCTGTGATAAACTCCCTCTTCCAGGGTCCCTCCTATACTCCTAGCCCCAAAGTCCTTCCCCAGCCAGTTCAAGGGCCCCCACCTATGTCCTTGTACTGTGTATTGCATCCTCTCCCCACTCCTCCTGTCTTTCAGGTTCAGTCTCCTGCTGTGGGAGCTTTGCCCACCTATGGGGGCAAGGTCCCCTCTGGGGTTTTCCAGCCATCAGCACTCGCTGTTTCTTTGCTTATCTCTTCCTCCGCTCTCCATGGGTTTCAGCTCCATGGACTGCAAACCCCACCTTCTTTTTGACCTCTTTTCTCCAGCTTTGAGGGTTCGGCTCTCTTCCACGCTGTACCTAACTCAGGAGTTTTCCCTGTGCTCATTGCATGAGTTGGAGGTGGAGGGAGCATGGAGAGCCAGGCGAAAGCTCTGGTGCTTGGTGTGGCGCAGAGCCATGGTTGCTTACACTCTTGGCTTATTGATGTATGGAAAAACAGGCTCTTGTGCATGTGCTTGTTTGAATAGAAGAGGCTCAGTTTTAAATTTGACTTCCTTCATTGGATCATTTTAGCTGCTATTCTGGATAGTGTTTTTTGTCTTGCAGGACATAAAAACACCTCTCTCCCTTTTTTTAAATCCTTCCAAGAAGGAAGTATAAAATAAATAATATTCCCTGGACTGTTAATATGTAACAGTATCAAGAGGCCCTGTTTATTTCAGTAAGCAGCAAATAAACTTAAGTAGTTTGGCTTCATGTACATTAAATATCAGGGAAAAAAGGAGCAAGAATGAGTCTGATGTTATTTTTCTTAGCTGATAATGACTTAAAATGGTTTAGCTTTTTTTTTTTAAGGGAAGACTTTTGAGTCTTTTAAAGATCCTTTAGACTTTCATTTAGTCCGTGAAAATCCATTTTTGTGAATTCATAAGTGGAAACTATGCCTGGGACAAAACCACACTGTGCAAAACAGAATCGGGAGGAAAAGTTAACGGTTGTTTTTGGTTTTTGTTTTTTTTTTTTCCTCCTGAAATATGCTGATCGCTTCTTCATTCACACGCAGAGGGGGAGGGTTTTTTTTTCTCTCATTAATGGGAGTTGCATTTAAGCCCTGCAGTTGCCAGTCACTTCATGGTATGTTCGGCCTCTTCTGTTCCCTGTGTTGCTAATTGGAAATCCCCAATTTGTAGGTGCAGTCTGTGTGTCCCAGAGCTGACTCGCAGGAGACTCTGTTCATTCCTTTTACTTCACAGGACTGCCTTTCTATTCACAGTTCATGGCAGTCTCATTAAACCAGTGTTTGAAATAGCAGTGTGCCTGTGTTCATTGGCTTTCTCTGAAAGCCCTGTAAACCAGTGTCAAAGAATTAACAGTGGCTGAGAAACAGAAAAACCTTAATGGCTTGCCAGGTCATTTTCCTTGCAGTAAATCTGGGTTAGGTTGACACAGAATGGTATTTCAGTCACCCAGGAAATAAAAAAAAACGCACAACACCTGAAGATAGATTATTGCAAGTATTTCCCCAGAACAAATCTAATTGAACAGTTTCTCTCTTATATCTTTGACTTCCAGGCACATTTTCAGACATCTAGAGGGAACTTTCAGCCTGTTTTCAGGAGTGAAGGGTTCAGCTGTAACTACCTACCTCATTAATGACTGATGCTTTCTGAGCTGGTCCATGTCTCCTCTGTGAACCTGGTAATCACAGCATGCATTAAGTGAAGGACAGCAGACTCTCAGAACTAAGCTATGTGGCTTTAGGTTTTCACAGGCTGATACAAGCAATCATTTGCTTAAAACCGTGAGGACACCAATCTCATCAAATATGGCTTTAGGTGGATGGTTCCAGTTGTGTGATGAGTGTTACTTTGATTTTTTTGAATGTGAAGTAGCTGTTGAGATTTAATATTTGGTTTAAAAAGACAAAATCTGTTAGCATGTCTAATGCTTCTCCCATCCTCCCATATTCCAAGAGGAACAGATCCTTCCCTGACTAGAAACTTCAACTTAATCTAAAGGAGAAGAGTAGTAAATCCACTTTTACATTTCTAATTCAGTTATCCCAATATTCTTTTCCAACTAGTGCATTAGAAACCTTAATCCTCTACTTGGCTTGGAAATGCTGGAATGCAGATTTCTTTCCTGACTGCACATCTTTGAAATGCAGATTTTTTGTTGCTATTCTTTTAAGCAATTTCCAGAATGTGAATGTCCAGGAAGCTGCCGCGCAGAAGGGACTCTCGTAAATGCATTCCACGTTCCCAAACATCCGTGCTGAAATTCAGATGCTGGCCGACTTGAGCCTTGAAATACAAGGTTTGTGCTTGGGCTGTTGGAACACTGCTATCAAGTGTTTGCTTTCCAGGTGTGACAGGTCTTGCAGCATCTGGTGATGCTCTGCTTTGCTGTATGAATTCTCATCATGTGCCACAACTAATCGCGGAGTGGCTTAAATGAAAATCTTCCACTGAAATATGCTGTGGTTGGGTTTTTTGTTTGTTTGGTTGGGTTTTTTTAAACCTCCTTTCTTAAAGTTAGGCTTGGTTGTCTTAAGGTATCATTCTTTTGCCATGTGGATAATGCAGTTGTTGCCTCTGTTTAGAGCTTTGGTTGGCAGCATATTTTCTGTATGTCTTCTGTTGAGGCTGGGGGCTGAAAGTCTGCTCGAATCTCTTCTTTTGTGACCTGTGAATCTCTTGGTTTTGCGAATCAGCTGTAGAGTAAGGAAATATTAAGCGTAAAATTTGTACTTTGAAACTATGGTTGCACTTTGGTTGTACTAGTACAAAAACGATGTAATAAAATACAGTTCCTTTTAATCTGTGAGACATGCCAACAAACCTGCTGGGTGTTCATTTTAGAAGAGGAAAATTAGAAGGAAAAACTTTCTTCTCTGTTTTCCATGGAGACAAGGACTTTATTGATTGTACAAAAAAATTCAGGAAAAGAGTAATTATCAGTCAGGGGTGGAAGGGAGAGGGAACATTACCATTATTTCCCTCCCATAAAATGCAGTTTTAACTGATCATACAACACCGTTACACGTATTGCTCTTGCAAGACCATGTTAGGAATTTCTGCAGAGACAAAGCTGCTGTAAAATGATGGCATTGGGTTCTCTTGCAATATTTTGACATTGCCTGATTTAATTGCATTTACTGTAATCTCTGCCTAATCTCATGACAGCAGCTTGTATCACTACCGCACCTGTGAGTTATCTGTAAGTGTTTGAAACGGAGATGTTTCTTTCGTATTTTAGTTGTAAGGTCAATTCATTTGTTGTTGTTGCTCTCCCTTGTCTTCCCCCTTCTCTCCAGTGTTAAATATGTCACACATTTATTTCAGAAGTTGGAATTTTAGAGTACAAATGTTTTTGGTACAAGCATCAGGAATTTTTGTCTTTAGAAATCTGTCACCTGGTCTGTGATCTAAATGACTGCTAATGCCGGTCTTACTAATCTGTCTGTTACAGGTCAGCATTCCTTTGCTGATCTTGGCTGATGTACTGTGGATTCACTGTCATGACCCTGTTTATGATCTTGAATGGTATCTCCATCATGGAGTTACTTAATGTGGAAAACCAAATTCCTTCATTTATTGCCCGTATAAACTTTTGGAGATGATGGATAACTTCCCACCCAGAAGGCGTTTGCTCATGCGTTTGGTCTAGTGCTATGCATGCATATGAATATAGGGATTTTTGCATGACATTTCTTCAGGGGAAAAAAAATAGAACTCCTTTTACTTTATAATTAGGATTTGTCTATTGAACTTGTATCGGTATATTCAACGTTAATAGAAGAACATTGTGGGAACACCATATCAAACCAGTGGTCCATCTAGCTTTAGTATCTGTTTTCTGACTGTTGTCATTACTAGATGTTTACAGAGGAGAAAAGAATGGGAACGGGGCCAGTGCAGGGTTATCTTTCCTCACCGTGCATGCTGAACATGTGCCAGTCAGTGATTTAGAGTCTATGGATCTGGATGCTTTATCTGGAGCACTGTGTTTAAGACTCTCTATGGACCTGTCCTCTGTGGAGTTGCCTAATTCTCCTTTTAGAACCCTTCTCTCCTTTGACTTTGAGGACATCTTGTTGCAATGAGTTCTGTGATTTAATTACACACCATACGAAGAAATCTTTTCCTTTGCTTGAAAACTGATAATTTCACTGGGAACCTTCTGACTTCGTGCGATAAGAATTAGAAAGTAATTTCTCTGGTTCACTTCCCCAAACCCTTCATAATTTTATAGTATCTTTAGATGTACTCCCTTTCCAGGGTGGAAAGCCCTGTTCTGTTGAATATCTCCTCATGCAAAAGCCATTCCGTGTGTCTGATGAGCCTTATTACCCTTTCCTGTACCTCTTCGATCTCTATTAGAGTCTTTGAAAATTAGGCAGAGGAAGGGAAGATCTTGGAATAACATGCCATACTCCAGATGTAGGGACACCTTGGATTTTTATTTGGTGTATTATTGTTTGTTGTTTCTGTTCCATTTCTTTCTAAACGTGCTGGATGTTTATGCTATTCACAAGCTGTATTTTCAGTGCTGATTTATGGCACCACCCTTTTTTTTTTCCTTTATTATTTATTCTTTTGTTCTGACTGCAGTCCATGTAGGTAATTGAGATGTACCGTAAAAACCTGAATGGAAAATCTGAGTATCTTGTATTACTGTGTTTTGAATTCTGCGCACTGGCTTTGGCTGAAGAGCATCCTGCGACTGCCTGGCCTGTTCCCCTTTACAGGGGAAAGGCTGGAGCAAGATGCTGACCTAAGCTAAGATGGGCCTGGCTGATTTCAGGGCCAGGGACAACACCATCAAACTCTGTAGCTGCTGTATCTTGGCCTCAGTAACCTAGATATGGGTTTACAATATATGCTCCCTTTCTTAACCGCTATTTGGAGATGAGTAGTAATGCAAAGTAACCTGGCTTGCGCAAAGCTCGTGGGCTTCCTCAGACACCCACTCACGAGACTGAGTCCTTCTCGTTGCTTTTTCTTGGCTTCAGCAGTTTTCTCTTCTCCTCTGCGGTGCGGTTACAGTGCAGAGGGGCTTGCAGTCGCTGTCTTGGCTGCCTGGGTCCCAGGGTGTGCATGTTCTCTCTGTCCAAGTGTCTGTGCTCTGTCAACCAGGGAGAAGCTTCACCGCTCTAAACCAAACAGCAGAAAGTCTGAGCATTTGCCCGAATTCACAATCAAAATCTGACATAAAGTGGAGACTTAATCCAGGATTTCCCAACTCTTCAGCAGATCTACCTCAGCAAAAGTCTTCCTATTTTTGCCAGTAAATTGACAATTTCTCTCTTAAAATTTGCTGAAAAGATAGAGCCTCCATCCCCCTCCCCTTTCCCACAAGCCGAAAGCTTCAGCATTTGTTGTTTTTAAGTACGAAGATCTAGACAGCGCAGGCTATGATAGCTGCTATCCCAGGGCTTTCATGTCACTATTTGTTGCATTATTTACTTTGATCTGATTTGGCCTCCTGACTCCATCGAGAGCACCTTTCAATGTGAATTAATTAAGAGACCTGAATTTTTTTTCTTTCAATTGCCTTTAAAAGAGGAATGCTCCCAGATGGCATTAGGGAAGGAGGGAATTCTTCTTCTCTCTGCGCAAGCCATGCTTTTGTCATAGACCAATGACTTTCTATGCCCTCTGTTACACTTCAGGAGTCTGCCGTTTTGAAGGATTGAAGGTGCTTTCTCCAGGGAGTTTGGAAATGTTAGAATCAAAAGAGATCCCCTCAGTGGCATCCCAGCCCAAATGAGCAGCTTTCTAATAACAAAGATGAATTTAATATTGCAGCATCCTGTCTCTGCAGAGCACTCAGTTAATTATGAGGTGTGAATAAGGAATATGTTTCACAGTGCCTTGGCAATTTTCTGAGTTCACTGATCCGTAAACAAGATTATTCCCTAATAGTCCTTCATCTCTGCCATTATTACAGAAGGATGTTCAACTTTAAATTAAATTAAAAATGATCATCTTCAAAGTTTGTTGAGTCACGGCTAATCTTTTGAGAGTGTTTCCAGGATTAACTATTTTAAAATTGCTTAGTTATTTGGGGAGGAGAGAATCTTTTGTCATTCCTGCTGTGTCATTTTTATAAAGACCACACCATAGCAACTCTCCGCTGGGAAATGCGAATTAGACCCGTTTTCCTTCCTTTCTTTTCAAAGTCCCTGATGCTATCAGGCAGCTGATGGTTTGCGGGGAAGCGGATTCATCAAGGTACATGAAGGTTTTTTACAGTTCTTTCAGCTGCTGCCAACCCAGGAGCGAGGGACTAAATTTGGTACCCGAATGCCAGCTGTCCAGCCTGGCTCTGTCCCTGGCCCTCAGGCAATTGTATGGGATGGAAATGACACGGGCTGTTGGTGCAAAACTGTCACGCGGTTTGCCATCACTCAGGGTGGTGCAGAGCTACAACTCCTTGAAGATGTTTTTACCATTACTAGGAGTGTCATTGTAGATTTTTAAGGTCAAGAGGGACCATTTATGATCATCTAATCTGAGCTGGAGCGTGGTGCGAGAGACAGAGCTTTGTCTAAGAATTACTGCATGAAGCCTGCATTTCTCTTTGAGCTGTGTCACACATCTGTCAGCAGTCCTGACTTTAAAGACTTGATGTGATGGAGTGTTTGAAATATCCTTAGGTGGATGGTTGCAGTGGTATGCTAGTCTCGCTGTTAAAAATGTGTGCCTATTTCTAGTCTGATTTATCTAATTTCAGCTTCCAAGCACTGCATCTTATTATGTCTTTTTCCACTAGATTAAACAGGGCTCTCCTAGCTGAAAGTTTTGCAGTCTGTAATAGTTGTTTTATCGTTCTTCCAGACAGACTGGAAGGCTGGGCTTCCTCAGGGTACGTCTACCCAGCAGTTGCTGATGTGATGCAGTTTATGTACTTGGATCTGAACAAGTGTCAGATTAGGTAGCTAGGGTCCTGCTAATAATATGTCTGCAATGGCATGGGGATCAGAGTAGGTGAAGCAAGTTTTCTAAGCGTTTGCCAATCTTTTTTTTTTTTTTTTTTTTTTTTTTTAATGTTTTCCTTTGGATGTCATGCTGAACTGTTTTAAAACAGTAAAATACAGTTAATTTTTGCAGTGCAAAATTTACATATTGTAAAAGTCAGTACTTCGCTGAGTGAAAACAAGTAGATTAGAGTAAAATTACTGTATCTGATAATAAATCCCTATGGGGCAGGAACGAGATCTTCCCATGTGTTTGTTGTGTTTCTACCACAACAGTGTTTCAACCTTAATTGGAAAATTAGTCCAAAATACTGCATCTGCGCACACAGATGACATTTGGATGGCGTGCTGCTCTTGATCTTACGAGCATTGCCACGCATTAGCGAACACAAGTGCTCAGAGTCTGGAGTTGACATTTTGTCTGGAAGGGCTGTGAGGGAACACATGGTCTTTGAAATGCTGCACTGAGCCCTTGTTCACAGCAGTAAAGTTGGAGAAAAGGGGATGGAGAAAATTTGGATAGATCATCCTTTTTAACACAAGATTGTCCCTCACAATATAGTCCCTAGCAGGTTTTATATTGACTCTAGTTTTAGAAACAAGAAAAGATATAGATTGATATCTTTATTTCACACTCAGTGCATTTTATAATCAGGAAGTATAATTTCAGAGGAGACAAATGCCTTCTGCTGAATTGCTGGCAGCCTTACCTAGAGCACATAGGAAGCTGTCAGGAAAGCGGGGATGTCGGGTGTTGACCTATGCCGATGACGCTTCATTTGTGAGATTTAGTCAGATTAAAGAACAAAGTAATATGATTAATTTGGCTCTAGGTTCAGTGTTTGAGACTACATAAGACAGAATATCAGCATCGTTCCTTTATACCAGCTGAAACTGGTGACCCAGCTGGCAGACTACACTGTGGGTACCTCTGTCTTTTACATAACAAGTTTCATATTCTCACATTTCATTTTTTTTTTAAGCATCTGTCATTACCTCTTCAGAAACCCCTTACAAATTAGAGGTGCATCTTGCATAACTGAAGAGCAATTATTGTTCCATTAGCAAGTAATGAAGTGCACACTTGTATGGAAAGAATGATGACTCCAAATATGATAAAGTTCAGCAAGATTCCCAAGATAATTTCTAGAAGTGTTTTCTCCCTTCAAAGCTTATATTTTAATAGGTGGCAGATCTTATGTCCATTATCTTCTTTAAAAAAAATATTAGGGAAGAAATCACATATGTGAGAGCTTGAAAAAGGGAGCTGTTTCCATATTAAAGTCAAGGGAGATGTTTTGCATCATCATGAAAGATGCCTCCCTGCCATGGCCTAGACTTTGAGGTTACTGACTTTGATTTAGTGTGGTGGTTCAGTGTGTTATTGGTCCCTTGGTAATTCTGACAGGACACAGAGGAGGCTTCTGGGGAGGCAGTAGTCCTGGGAATTCAGTATGGCATGGTCATCCCCCAAGTTACATTTGAAGACGACTTTAGTATTCAGCTGGATAAAGTTGCAGGCCTCTTGAGTGAGTCCAGACAGTGCTCCCAGGTCCCGCTTTTGAGATGTGGGATTCCTAGTGCAATCACTTGAAGCAGGAATGATCTCTGCCAAGTAGGACTTGTCTTCTCTCAGGCTCCCAAACATTGAGGTACTTGAGCACGAAATTATTTTGAATGTTTAGTCCTCACGTTTAATGCTTTTTTGAGTAGGGCTTACTGTGGTGATCATGACCTGCTAATCCCTCTAGCAGAGTCCTCCTGTAACTGGGACACATAATCACAATGATTACTGGGTCATTGCAGCCGAACAGCTGGTGTTGATCGCTGTAGCTCTGTTTGCATTTGGTACAGCTGAGGTTTCCACATCTCCAGCAAGTTTAGTGAATGGGATGGGTAACAGTGCAGTGACTTCTTAAAGTAATCTCCTTCCTTCTGTCAAAGGAACATCAGACAGTAAGGGACTACTTGGCTCATCAGACGTAGTCCTCTGTTACCACGTGCAGCCAGTTATCTAATCCCTTTCACAGACTGGCTCAGTGCTGCCTTGTGTCCAGTTGGATCATCTCCATGGCTCCCCTTGGAAGGCTGCTCCACAGTCTGACGAGTTTGCCTGGAAGGCTTTCTTTTCCCAGCCTAAATGCCTCAATGGCCAATTTATGCCCACCTAACCCTTGTGTTTGTACAAATCTTTTGTTTGCCTTTCTTTTATGTGTCTGCATGTTGTTGTGTGGGCACGCAAAACCAAAGAGATCGTCAAATGAGGTACAAAACTAGTGTTTAAGTGTGAGAATCCAGCAGCAACTCTTTATTTCATACATGTTCCTGGGGAGGGGCTGCAGAAGATTGCCCTGGGTTGTTACTAAATAATGTAATAACTTTCTTACTGGCATTGTCTAGGCAAGTTTTGTGTAGTGACAACGGCTGAGACTCTCCAGAGAAGCTGCCTTTGCTTTTGCCAAGGAGAAGGGTATGTTTTGAGTGCTTGTTTTTATTTTTATTTATTTCCTTTGGTCAAGTGCCATGAAAATCTCAGCAGCTTCAGAAACTTATGCTATTCGTTCTGACTCGCAGCCATTTTGAGACAGCACAGAACAAAAAACATCAGCACTTGCAAATGCGTGGGATAAAAAACATATCACCAGTATCCCCACCAAATATGTGTAAGGTCTCGTTATAGGAGAATGAAGCAATAGAGAACCTCCTGCTTTATCTAGGCAACTGGTGAACAGGAAAAAAGAAATTTAATTGTTTTGGATAGTGGCTCCTGCTTATGCCATGTTGTACACTAGTGCAAAACAAGTCTAAATGAGGTGAGAACTGAAACTTAAACCACCTAAAAAGTAAATATCAACACTTTCCCTTCATGTCAGTCAAGAAACTTGCTGCTTCTTGCTTTCTCCTGGATTTCCAGAGGCATTAGTTCTCAGACTATCAGGCCTTTTGGAGACCTCAGCTCCTTTTTCATGTGCATGTTGGATAGCCTTCCTTTGCCATGCTGATGGAGTGCTTCTTGCCCATTGTGTCAGAGTCTGAATGACTGTGTGAAAATGATGTAGCTTGTAAGCAAAGATAATATGAATCATAGTATAAGAAAAGGGTGATTGTCTTTCATTTGCTGGTAGTGTACTTTCCAGAGGGAAGTCTGTCATCTTTGCTGTCTTTGCCATGGACTTCCATCCACCTAGTCCTGTAGAAAGAGTGCCTTTTACTGAGCAGGAGTGACTTGCTCCTTTTTGGCTAGACAGTCTAGAAGGGCTACTGGATCTCTAGGGAAAGGGCGTGCACTTCTATAACCTCTGTCTCCCTTGGAAGGTGTGTAGGCATGGTCATCCCCACGCCTGGCACAACTCTAGGACTGACTGACCTTTCTCCAGCTACTAGGTGAAGTTGGGGGCGTTCCTTGGCTACAGCTGGCCTCTACGGACATGTGAGACAATACTGTAGCTGCTGTTTGATGGGTTGTAGTTTAGGTTGCTGCTGGGTGAGGGAAATCCTCTATGGGCTGGGTTGTTCTGTCTGTCAGCTGTGGAGCAACGGCTTCAGATGAATGGCTCTTCAGCTCTGCACTAAGCAGCATCCATCACTCAGCAATAGTACTAGCTCCTTTTTAGCTGAAGGAAAAAAGCTAAAGAGGAAATAACTTGGAGCTGCATATATTAGCGGTCTGAAGTGTTTCTGGTTCAGAGGAGACAAAATAAACTTTCTTCATGAGCTTGGATATGTGGTGCTCTGCTCCCTCACCATCCTCTGACGGCAGCGTGAGGTGAAGGCATTTGACACCTTTCAATATTGGCATCAGGAAGAGACTGAGGCTTCTTAACACCTCCCAGCAGTTGGGTAACTTTAATTTCCTGAGAGCAGAGGAAGGAATGTTGTCCTTCCCTCTCCCTGGCAGGCTTTGGGAGGTGAATTCCTTTGTTTCCAAAACAAATTTGATCTGAAAACATTCTTTTCTGTAACAAAAATAGACTGTGTGGTACAGTCTCTAGACCTGATGTGAGGGCTGAACGTTTCTGTTGTGAGGAGGTGCCTTTGGTGTCGGGCAGTAAATGGCTCCATGCACTGATGCCACGGTATCTCCTCTGAGTAGCAGCCACAGTATCAGTTATGTACTGGGGTCCAAAGAGCTGAAGATGTACGAGCATGGCGGGTTTCAGATTTCTTTTTCAGTCTTCTGTTTTTCTGGTTCAGTAAAGCCTTTTATGTGGAGCTATTTATGCTAAGAAACAGAGCCTAAACAGCTCTGCTCCTCTGTTTCCTCTGCTTTCCTCCTCCTCCTGCCCCCGTGCTGTCCTAACTCTGGGTGCCTCAAATGGAGAGGATCTCTGCTCAGGATGTTTGCCGTCATTTTGGACGGAGGCCTGCCATAGCGTGTAGTGAATTGCGATGTTCCCTGACCTGCTGCCTTTGGGAAAGCATTGATGTTTTGCTGCTGAACTCACAGCTTGTCAGGTTGTTCTTTCTGTCTGCAAAACTACTGATCAGTCGCTGCTCCCCGAGAGACTGCTTTTTGTTGTTATTTTTAAGGGAAATAACAATTACAAAACCAGCAAATGGTGTCTGATATGAATGAGTCCCTTTTATTTTACTTTCTAGCTGTTTTACTTTCTAGCCCTTCCATGTTGGTAAGGATATATTAATGGCTTTCCTAACCTTAGTTCGCTTTGATGGAATGGTGTTTATGTATTATAAAGTAATAAATGTGTGCTATTCAGTAGAAATTAAATTGTCGCTTTAGTTCTACTTTTCTTTTGTCCACAAATGTGTTAAGCAAATGGATGTGTATTTATGGATTAGGTACCTGATGTAGGAAAATGTTCCCACAAGACAGTAAGAAATTAATACATACAGACCATGTTGCAAATTGCACTTAAATAGCTGTTGCCTTCATTTTCCCATACTTGAGTGGGAAGCCATGCTGCAGAGAGAAATAATGACTCTGTGATAAATCTTGAAAGAAGTACAGATGAGGCATCCTTGTAATGAGATACGACAATTAGCAACTGCTTTGTTTCGGATGGTGCGGATGGTGTATTTGGATGCGGCAATTGTGTAGGTGGGGTGAGAAAGCAGAGGAGGGCCTGGATTAAAAAACCTGGCTCTTAAAACTCCATTTTCAATCTCAACCAACCTAATATTGCGTAGTAGAAGCATAGTCTAATAAAAGCAATGCCAAGAGATAAAATACTGGGTTTTACTCTTCCTCCCCCACCTCTCTGCCCTCCCACCATCACCTCTCTGCTGTCCTCTGCAGCATGTTTTCTTTGAGATGATTGGTATGTTGTTAAATCTTTTTGTCCTTTTTTTTTTTTTTTTTTTTTGGGGTGTTTTTGNTTTTTTTTTTTTTGGTGGTGCTGTTTTCCTTGCTGTGAAACAAAAGTTCCAGCCTTACTCCCTTCTTTTTGCTGTGTGAGGTTTAATTAATGTTTTTGCAAAGTGTGTTAAGATCCTTGGCTAGCAGCGTGGTTTTGGCAGTGGTTCAGTCTCCTGGAGAAAAGCGTATGCCTTAGAGTCTGGGAAAAAAAATAATCCAACGGGTTTTTAGGGTTAGAAATAGGTAAAAAAAAGTTAGTGGGGTTAAAAAAATTGCTTTTCTTTGACTCCTTTAATCTGAAGCTCTAGTCTTATAACAGCATGTTTTTTTTAGTAAATGGGATGTCTTTCCTCCTGGAGTTGGAAGTCATCCTTGCGGAAATCTGAGGAACGATGTTCATTTTGCACAGGTTTATCTCTGAAACGGTATTTCCTTATGCAGCCTTACCCTTTGCTTCTCTGTTCTCATAATAGAAATGAAAAGGGAACTTCGAAATGTATCAGCTGTTGTCTTAAAGATGGAGTGCATATTTTTTTAAGCAGTCAATGGAAAGGAAGCCACAAAACCCTCTGGATTGCCATCAGTCCACAGTGGGGTAAAGATCCTGAATGTATCCCATAGAAACTATACCAGGGCTGTCTGTCTGTCTGCACCAGCCCTCTTTCTGAGTCTCTGATAGCAATGCTTTGAAGCAGGTCCCCGTTTCAGGCTATTACCACAGTGCTGAGTCGTAAAGTCAACAGTGGGACAAAACTGGTGAAACCGTCACCCACTTCTCAGTGTTAAACCTAAACATAAGAACAGAGTTTGTAGCACATTACAGGGAGGCTGTGGTGCCCCAGAGTCTCTGACAGCCTGAGCTCCTGACATGCCCCACCAGCACGGAGATGCTGTGCGGTGGGCGCATACACAGCACGTGCTGCAGGTGCTGCAGAGGTGCAAGGTAGGCTTGCAAATTCCCTGTAACAGCATGGGTAGAGAAGTCCTGAAGAAACACTGGTTGGGCAGGTTGGTTTGGGGTTTGTTTGGTTGGTTATTTTGTTTTCTTTTTTAAAGCTATCATTCTTATAAGGGTGTTGGTTTGGTGTTTTAGGGATTTTTCTGCATGGTTGACTTGAATGAAGTGTCTGCTTACAAAATACACTTAAGCAAATCAGTCTTTGCGTTAGGAATGTTAGGAGTCACATCTGCAGTTTCTGTAAAATGGTTAGCTTCATTTTGGGAACAGTTCTCCATTTTCCACATGCTTGCTCCGGAAAGCAGCCATGAAGCAGCTTGAGGACATCTGGAAGGCTAGATAACTGGTACTTCTGCAGAAAGCAGGCAAGTCACTTGGGATGGAAAGTTGTATGTTAGTTTGACAAGCATATTTACTCACTGGTGAGGACGCTTTGTACCAAACACACTCACTAGCTCCTATTTTGAGAGTGCAAGGAATTTCCCATCCTATGTCCTCCCACTTCATTTCCAGGGGTGCTGATGCAATTTTTTCCGTACTAGGCATTGCTGTGGATTGTTTGGTTTGATTCGTTCTGCTGTTCTGGCCGTGAAGTCCTTGAAACTTCTGATGGGAAGTATGCCCATGGGTTATAAGTTTCTGGAGAACCACCTTAAAGGTACTGTAATAGACCGTAGGGTGGACAGCTTGCTTACATACAGAGACACAGGTGATAGTTACCAAAGTTTGTCTCTAAGGAGAAGTGCAGCAGCACAGCTTGTGCTCGATTCAGCAGTGGTTGTTGAGAGATGGGCTCTCTGGTGAGAGGCAGCGGCTGTGGGGCAGCCAGGCACTCCCCTCCCAGACCCGAGGTGCGCGGTCCCGAAGAGCCTGTCCGAGTTCAGCATCCTGGGAGCTGTTTGGTCTGTGGGTCTCAGCTGAAGCGGATGACTGAGGTATGATCGCATTGACACGGACAATCTGCAAGCCATAAAGCAAATATTCCCACCTTGTTTTTCCAGAGTGGCCTCTGCCAAAGTGCTGTAAGACTGGCTGGCACTTGGGGCTCTGGATAAACTCTCCTCTGGCCTTCTCATTACTGATTTTAAACATGTGTTACCATATCAACATTATTTTTAGTTGTCTTTTTTTTTTTTTTTTTCCTGTTAAGAGGCAGTCTGTCTGTGTACTGCTATTGTGAGATGACAGAAGCTTTTCCATTTATGAATCTGTCTCTCTGACCCACAAAGCAGCACAGGAAAAGTTAGCCCCATGCTTTTTGAGACTTGGCAACATCTGTTTCCATCAAAGCTGGCATCAGTTGCTGGGAACTCAAAAGAAGTTCCCTCTTTGCCAAGAGAGTGAACGTATCCTGCACTCTTTTGCTCAATAAATACCAGACCCAACAGGTGGGTTTTCACCATTAGTAGTTCTAATTACTTTTGTCAGAGCCTGAGCTGTGTCTGGATGGTCTGGGTTTTGAGGGAGCCGAGTCCAGGGGAGGCGCGCTCCCTCTGTAGCTGATGGAGAGAAGGAGGGTCCTCAGAGGGTGACTTGGATGGAAGGATGGCTCTGCATCATCCCTCCCTTCTCCTCCCCTTCTCCTCTCCCCGAGGGTACATGGGGAGGCTCATTTCCCTTGGCAAAAGATAGTCTTTCTGAATACCTCTCTGCTGCTGCTACTCTTCTTGCAGGGGTTTCCAACAGTTTTCACCAGGATTTTAGTACGTGGCTTGGAGTGCTTTGTTTCAGGAGAGCAGATCTGTCAGACTCCTGGCACACGCTCTGTCCGGTGATAGTTGCAGGGGCAGAGCAAAGAGCGCAGGAGAGGGAGCATGCCGTCCCGGGTGTGAGCACAGTGACGTGCTCACACAAGCATTGTAAATCCCAAGCGGCGGGTCGGTTAGCGCCAGGAATGTTGGCAGGACACGGATGAACAGCACGCAGTGGGATTGTCTCATTCTTCATCAAGTGCTGGCTCTCTACCAAAAGTTGTTTTAAAAAAATAATAATAAAGAAGTGGAAAGGAGTCATGATTCCTGCTGTGAAATCAGCTGTTGACAGAAGTGAAAGTGGGATGGAGTCCGTAGGGTTTCGGCTTCCTTTTCCGTAACTTGGTGGATGCTGATATTATTTGTATCAGATGTGGCCTTGCAAAGTCAGTAAGAGAGAAAAATAAACTGAATTAAATGAAATATCTGGCACATTTGAGTTTTAAAGTGAGTTTGCGTGCAGTTGGGGGATGGTTGGCTGAGGCATGGAGCGTGATCAGGTATAATACAGTCCTTATTCTGGAGATGTTACTGGAGGGGCATACACAGGATCTTAATTAGATATTTGGAATGCAGTGTTTGCATCTGGTCAAAACCACGGAGTTGGCCATAAGCCTTGCTCTGTGCCCAGGAGATGGGCGAAGGGCACGGAGAGCCTCTGGGCAGCCAATGGTGCTCAAACGTGTGCCGGGGGCGGCTGCTGCTGCCAGCCTGCTCACCCCTGCCTGAGCAGGCAGAGGGGCAGCCTCGGGTTTGCAGGGCTCCAGCCAGCACGGGAGCTGCCAAAATCAGTGTGCAGCCTGTGCCAGCAAGAAACCAAAGCAGAGTGTGACCTGCTGACCTTGGAGGAAGGCGGGAACAAGCGTGAGCTCCTGTTGACTCCCAACAGGATGACAATTAATTTATTAGATTTATCCTAATGAAAAAAAAAAAATCTGAACATCCAAAAAGCTTTGCTTAAATGAAACTGGTTTTTATTTTTAACCCTAACCATCTGCAAAAAAAACCCAAACACAAAACAAAAAGGAAAAAAGGAATTTCTCAGTGAACAGCATGTTTTGTTTCTATTTTGGGCATTTTCTAAATAAGAAATGTAGAAAAAGAGTTAGATTCAATAACAGTCACACTTTTCCCAGGGGTGGGATAGAAAGGAGGCTATTAAGATGCTGCTCCTTGTCCCCACCAGCCTGGTTTGCTGAAGGCTGGTCAATGCAACGCCATTTGTTTTTCTTGTGGAGCTCACAAAAGTGCAGTGTGGGGCTGGCAAAGTTGCAAATCTGGGTTGAAATAACCCAAAAGTTTCAACTGAAGCAAACACCCCCTTCCTCTCTGAGTGTTTTGGAAATGTTACTGCTTCCCCACAAAACTATCAGTACGGCACATATAATAGCTCAGTCTGTTGTAATAAAAGGGACAACCGAATGAAGGAGGCAAGGGATGAGCTCCTATTCCTTTGGGAAGTGATATTCCACCCAGCAGTAAAAGCCGCCTTTTGAGCCATGGCAGAGTGGGGGTCAGTTCAGTGCTTTCTGGGGGAACCTGAATTTACACCTCACCTGAGCACCTACCTGCCATGGTCAGAGGAGCTTGGGGTAAACTGTGTTGCTCTCTGGTCCCTCTCTTGATGTTGCTCATTTGTGTAAGATATGTCAGGAGGCGGTCTGCTTCCTTAATCTGTATTTACGTATGGATGCAGCAACTTCCATTCCCCCTCTGTATTCCCCCTTCCTCCCCTTATTCCCATCTCTACATTAAATGTTTGAGAATAAATTGAGGACTTGGTTTCATGCAATACCTATAGCACTCATGGCTGACCTTCAGGAGTTTTCTTCCTGCCCCCCCGGCTTTAGCATGTTCGTAAGGAGGCCAAATCATTTAAACAAGCTGGAAGATCCCCGAACTGCTACAGTTCTATAATCATTTCCCTCCCAGCTTATAAAACTGGCTCTCTCCAGTTTACTGCCAGGCCCTTTCCTTGCAGATTGAAAAAATAAAGGTCTCCGAGGACCATGTGGTTTTCAACTCTCCAAGAGATCAATCAGATCAATTTGCCTCTCTGCGTTTCGACGTCTCTGTCCTAATTCTGGAGACAGCCACTCTGGCGAGCTGTCAGGTGGCTGTTTGCAAAGGATCTGCTCAGGGCACTAAAACAAGCTTGTTAGAGGTTAAAAAACCCAACAAACAAAAAAAAAGTGAGCAGTAGGTTATTGCTATGTAATAAGTACTGGTGAATTGGGCAGAATTTTTCTTTTTACCTGGGGCGAGTAGCCTACGGGGCAATGCAGCATGTATGGTTTGGTCAAGACTTTAAACTGATGCAGATGATTTGTAGTGATTTTTGTAATGTGAGTTTTATTAAGTTGCCTAAAGCACAGTATGTTCATCAACACTTTGCCTTGGTTTGCTCCATCCATCTCGTAAAATCTGTTTCTTTCTGGCCCTTGTGAAAAGTGCCCTTTTCTGCCTTCTCCATCATAGCCCTGAGCTATCAATTCAAGGAGACAAAACTGAAGCAGATGCAATAGCTTTGCTCAAGTAAAGTGCACTTGGGCGAGCTTGTGCTCTCTGGAGGAAGCTTTGACAGGCAGCAGCCACTTAGGTGAACTCTGCTCCACCGCTTCTCGGAAAACACTGCAGTAACCCCCTGCCCTGAGCAGGGCAGGTTAGAGACTCGTCGCCAAAGAGGAGAAGCTCTGAACCAGGGCTGGTGTCCGTAGTGTAGGTGCCTCCTATGCTGAGCACCACGGGAGGGGCGTGTGGTGGCCAAATTTAATAGAAACTGCTGCCGATTTGGAGATTGATCCTTTTTTACTCATGTGGGATTCACAAACTACGTGTGATTTGAAAGCTTATGCTCTCAGTGAAGATGCGTGGCCATCTTCTTCCAAAACGCCTGGCGTCTTCCCTCTGTGGAAGGAGATGGCGGTGCGCAGGGCTTGCCATTGGCATGGTTGGGCTGCAGGGTCTTGCCGGAGCCGTCCCCAGTGTCCCCCTGGCATGGCTTCTGGCTCTGGCGCTCTGCTCTCTGTGAGTCTGACAGCCTTCAGTGAGGGTGTTGCGCTCTCTGTGAATTTCTGGTGATCAAACTGAGACTGCTAAATCAGTACATTTGTTTGGTATTATTCTTACTCTCTTATTTTTCTCAGAATAACCTTCTTTCCTCAGGGTCTGAGGGCAAGAGTTTTACATAGTTAATTCAAGAATGTTTTTCTTCCCATCCATTTCACTGCTTAAAAAAACCTTCAAAAAAGTAAACCAGGAAGCATAAAAAAGAAAGACAGTTTTCTGGAATAAGTATAGCATTACTGTTTCAGAAGATCTTTCCTACTGAGACATATTTTGGAAAAAGAGCCTTTTCCCTGTGTATAAATAACACATATACATGTAATTTGAAAGTTTTTACAATGGCTTACAAACAGCAGCCTGTATTAACACTTTACATTTTTGAATTATGTTTTTAAAATCTTGCCTTTGTTTTTGCTCTGCAGTTCAGGTTTCTGTGATTTGTTTTTGTTTAGCTTGTGGGTATATTGGATGCTTCACTTGCTTAATTGTATTTTAACCACAAGAGTATATGTGATTGGCACTCGGAACAAGTCTTTATTTCCCTGGGAATGTTTGCGGACTAGCAATTCTGACTGCTGCTTTATGGATGTTACATTTAATCAATAACTCAAATACAGAAATAACAGCAGCTCTCTCTTGTCAGTCTTGGTTGGCAATATTATCCACACTGGCTGGTACTTTTTTTTTTAATTATTCAGGAAGGGCCTATTTACTGTGTTTAATAAGAGGATCAAACATATGCAGTGTAAATATTAAAGAGGAACAAGAAAAGAAATAGAATCAGTTAGTTTACGGAAAATTTATGTTTCCTGCGAGCAAATTTATGTGATCCTTTAGATCAGTTTTGTTGCAGCACTGCTTGTCCTGGGGCGTCTTTACAAGTGAATTTGGGAAAATCTCTTCTCCTGCCTTAGCTGCAGTGGGACTGCTGCCACACGGCGGAGCAGAGGCTGTACCGCTGTTCTTCCATAGTCACTCTTCTGGTGGCCTTCGAGGCCGAGATCCTGGCTGTGTCCATACACCTGTGCAGCAGTGGTCTCAAGAGCCACCTCCGTCCCTTAACAATGAGCAGATGTGTTTGTGGTAGCTCTGATACCACTTCTTGCCTTTCCCCTCCTCCATCACCCGTGTTGTCTTGTCTGCACATCTGCATCATTGTTTACCAGATCCCATCACTCTCTGGAGTCCAGACAAGCACAGGCTGCAGGAGTATCCTCTGAAGGATCTACAGCCTTTCCGACGATGTGTGGCTCCTTCTCCTTGCCCACCAGGGCCTGTATGCCCACATCTTCGCACCCTCTTTTTGGTCAGCTTGTGGGACAGGTGTGATGCTGGAGGATGCCCCACATGGTAGCCAGAGCAGGTGTCCCTTCGGCAGTGTGGAGACACATTGCATGGTGGGACTGTGGAAGGGACGAGATGACCTTGTTAAACTGATCTTGGTCGTGGCTTATCAGAAAGACCTAGACCATGGCTACATTGGAAGGTGACGAAGCCTCAGAAAAACTTCACAATGCGTTTTCATGGGTTTCCCTCAAGCCAAATGGGCAACGTGCCTTCTAGTGTGGGGTGTCCAGGGAAGAGAGGCTATCGGTTCTGTGGGAAGGTTTGGTTGTCTCCGCAGGTACACACCTGAGCATTACCGAGTGTCAGCTCCGGCCCCATCCTGTAAAAGTTTGATGTGCTTGGGGAGTGCTCTACAAGCTGCTGCAAAATCCCCAGGACAGAAACCGCTCGTGTTTTTGGCTGAGTGCAACGTCCTGTAAGCTTTCCTGTGAGCAACTGTGCAGAAACTTTCATGCTTGTGAGGCTTTTAAGTACCAGAATTTAAACCCACTTCTGTGGAGATGGAGACTACAAAATGATGTCATTTTCTTGCTGCTGCTTATTTTTGGAAGTTGCCAATGCAGTTCAAAGCAAATATCTTAGTGACTTAAAGAAGACTGGAATACTTGCGGTCTTATTTTTCTGGCAATAGATGAGACTGAGTTGTGGTCAAAATAGGATAAAATGTAATTATTTTTTCTAATTCTGCCAAGTTTCAGAATTTTTCTTTTATTGATGTGCTTTTGGCTTTTACCATTTATTATCTGTTTAGATGAGATATAAAGAATAGCTTTGCAAAGGAAATCCATTTAAAGTAAGCCACTAATCTTTACTGGCTATTGCAGATTTTAATTTTTATTTTTCACAGATGCACCCTATCGTAACCAAACCATGAATGCCTGTGATGAAAGAACCAGTCCATTTTTAATTTGAAAAATTTAAGTATTTGTGTGTAGATGATTGTGTGGAAAAGCGGCAAAGATAAAAGTTATTGGAAGTACAGTGTTTGGTATCTCATGCCAACAGTAATAGCACAGGCACAATTTACTTACAGGGCTGCTGACAAAAGAGGTAATTTGCTGCCAATTTTTGAATTGTTTTCTTTGAGATTCTTTCTGTGTTGCAGTATAACTTTGGCATTGAGTTGCATTTGATTGCAAACATCAAAAAGTTTCTCTGAAAGGATACCAGCTCTGAAGAATGTTATTTTGCTTCTTCACTATATTGCTAACAGACTCGTGTCATTCATATTTAAAAAGAACAAGCTATTTTTGAGGATGTTAAAAATAACAGACAGTTTCTTAACAAGAAAAGAGTGAGGAGGTTTTTTGGGTTGTTTTTGTTTTTGTTTTTTACCATTTATTTTGTATTTAGAGATGGCTGTGACATGTTTATGGATTGCTTTATTTAATCTGACAGAAGCGAAGGGGCATGCCAGATCAAATGTCAGATTAAGAATTTTCCGGAAAGGAAATACCTTCTTCCTGAAGTATTTAGCATTGACATCCAGTAAACTGTTTTTTAAGTAGCTGATGCATGGATTTCATTTTGAAGGAAAAGTTTGTGGAAAACAGGCCAAGCTTCAGTATGAGGACAATTCAGCTGAATTTAGTGTCTCTGTCACTGGTGGCTTTTGACAGACAGCCTGAATCCAAACAAGGAATCCCTCTCCGTCGTGTGAATTTGGGAAAATTTTCAGCGTAAATGAATAGGTTATAACCTCTTTTCATTTAGAGGGCATTTTCAGGAGAATCCACTCAAGCTTTTTGGTCTTCATTAACAAACACCTCTTCCAAGCTAACTGTTGCTGTTGCAGTAATGCCCCCGTACACTAGCTATTGCTCTCTCCTTGCTCACTACCTGCTCCCACAAAGCCCGTGCTCACTGTCCTAAGGCAGAGGCAGCCAGGAGAGGAGGGAGAAGATTATCAAATGCATGAATGTCTCATTATCACTTGCTGTTTGCTTCTAGATGTCCATAAATCGTTTCTTGGACGTTAGTGCTGGTGAACTCCCCATACACTCTCTGGTTTACTGTCCTGAAGGTCCACAGTCCCTCCACCCCATTGTAGCAGTGTGGTAACTGCTCCTCTCTCCGTCATCTTATCTCAGTCAAGGATTCAAACTGCAGATGCATGATTTTCGCTCCTCTCCAATTAAGTGAAAATGTGAGCTTAAACTGAATTTGAAAAGTAGTTGTGGGTTACGAGTAAATTTTGCAAGAATTAAAAAAAAAATTCAAGACAAATAGGTTTTGAAATAAAGCAATACTCTTCAGGCTACATTTACAGGGGGTTTCAGGCGCTTATTTCCTCCCCGCATTTCTTTGCAAATTATGCCCATGTCTCCTTCTGAAACCAGACCTTCACTTACCACTTTCACTTGATTTACCAGAAGTGCTCACAACTAAAACATCATGTGCCTCTCCAAGCATTGCAAAAAGCTTCTTTTTGGGCTGACCCTAAATGATGACTTAGAAAATATAATTCATTTCAGAAAATGTATTTAAGATAAAAAAAAAAAAAAAAACCCAAAACCCAAACCAAACAACAGAGCATTTGCTGTAAAAGTTTGCTTTTTTCCCCTCCTTCTTGAAGGTAAACTCTGTACCAGTAAGTTAATTTAAATTCCTTAAAGAGTTGTTTCAGGAGCTAGGATTTGGATCAGCTGACCCTTACTTGTCCCTGTGCTTCTCATCAGTGTCCATCACTTTTTTTAATGCTGATGCATGGAGGAGGTGATAGGCAGTTTCTCTAGGGGAGCTCTTTTCTGTTCACAGCATATCCTTATGGCTGTGGCAGGGGCAAATGCATCCCTCCCTGCCTTGGGACTGGGTGCTTGAGCTCCTGCCTTTGCCAGGCATATTTGCTACTGGACTGGGCTCCTCACTTGAGTCCTCACTGTGTTTTCTTGGGGCTGGTGGCCTGCATGGTGCTGTGTGTTTGTCCACAAGAAGTAGGTAGACTGCCTGAATATGGTGGGTTTTGTCTTGTCCTGTTCTCTATGTTTGGGTTTGTTTTTTTTTTTCCTTCCCTCATTCCTTATTTGATCTTTTTTGGCGCTGTGTTTGAATCCAGGATGGTTTGCTGTTGCTAACAGTGGTATGTATTATTTTCTATTTGCAGGTGTGTATCTTTCCTCTCCTGTGTGAAGTGCAGGAGGCTCACCAGAAAGACTGACAGTCCCACAGACAGGGATTTCTGTGCTCTTTCTCTGCCATACTTTACTGATAGAATGGATTTATTTGTCCTTTTCTGTCCTGTTGTGAACTTTTAAATTTATCTTTTTTTTTTTTTTTTCCCCAAAAGTTTGCTTACTGGGGTCCTGGGCAAAGGCAACAGCAAAACGTTAGAGCCTTAATTCTCTAATTGCACATACATAATTTCAAAGCCACCATGGTTCCTTCTGTAAATTAACAGACTAGTTGGACCAGTGTGCGTTTACCGACGTGAAATGCTTTACAAAGAGCATCAAAGCAATGCAGCAGGCCTCCACATCCTTTATGTCTTGTTTGTAAATTTTTACTAGGACACTTGATTCCCAGGGACACCTCAATGATTTCTATTCATAATAACGGAGCCTTGTGCATGAGTGGAGGGTAACCTCCTCCCCTCTTCACATAAAAGCTGGTGAGTACGCTAGTTTTTTGTGATTAGAGAGCGTGTTCTAGATACCTCGCAGACCCCATGCGCCGTGCCTGTGCACAGTGGGTCTGCAAGAAGCCCCTTTACCAAGCCTGGCCCTGCAGAGCGAGTGTGGCCCATGGATGCGGTGCTGTTTTTTGCGGAAGGCTGAATTTGAGAGCTGCCAGCTCTTTTCTGTGCAAAGCACAAAGGTAGCAGTCAGTCTGTAGGAGTCCTGGCTATCCTCTGTGTTTTCGGGTCCATCTGCTTGTGCTAGATTGGCTTCTCAAAAGCACAGCTGCTTTCTTAAGTGGAGCTGCTCTGGGGAAGGCGGGCTCTCTCCTGCCTCTGGTGCCGCAGTCCAGCTCCTGAGTGCTCACTGGGGACGCGAGTGAATCTGCGGCTCCAGTGGCAGCAGTTTCTTGGATACTGCTGCTGGATCTCTGACAGCAGCAGAGATCTGAATATCTCCACGTATCTCCATCTTTCTCTCCTTCCTGGCTCCTCTTTGTTCCCATCCCTTTCCTCTTTGTTCCTACCTTCCTGTTTTTCTCTTTTATCCCCTCTCTTCCTTGTAACATACTCATATAGCCTCTTCTTCAGAAGCAAATTCGCAGCGTTCTGCAGTCCAGGCAAATGGTCTCCTCCAGGTTGGATGCAGGCATGGCAGGAGAGTTTCCTATCTCAGTGGCTTTGCAGGAACAATACAAGGAGAGTCTGATGCTGTTCCTGCAGGCTCCTGCTAGATGGTGTTTGGTAGGGCTAGAGACCCTGGAGAATTAATGCAAATCTCTAGTGAGCATTGCAAATGGAGATTTTTTTCCCAATGGCTTGTCACATGCCCAGAAGCAAAATGAGTTGTCAGCTGAAAGCAACAACAGGAGCATCTCTGTGGTCCCTCTACTAAATTTCAAATCCTTGCTCCAAAGTATGGAACCACTGAAGTTTTCCCAGTAAAGTGGCTGCATGACTCTGTTGATATGGGCAAATCTCTCCAATTGCTTTTTCAGGAATAGCCTAACTGTTTTACCTGATACTTTCAAGGAAGAAAACAATTTCAGCTTGACACAAGTTCCTGTAAGGGAAAACTTTTAGCCCAAATGAACAAAGCTTGTAAAAAGAACAAGCAGCTGAAAATACGGGTTTGTAGTTGAATGTGTGGAGCAGCCAAAGCTGCTATCAGTGCTGATTATAATGCAGTTGCTTGAAATGGCTCTATACCAGCCCTTAACTGGGCTAGAACAAGGAATAACAAGCCTAATGCTGGATTTCAATGCCTCGGGTGTGTGTGATGCAGAGGAAATAAAATGGCTGAAATTGAAGGAAGTTTAAATTGCAGGCACAGTGCTTCAGTTTCCCGAGACCTGGCAGAAGGTGGGCCGTGCTTTGATAAAGTCTTATTTTTCCTGTTAGCCCTGCTCCACCTTGTCTCCTCATCGCATCAGTGGAATGTCTGGTGTGAAAGGAAGCCCTTTTTCATCTTCTTGGTCATGTCTTTGACCTATTAAGTGCATTTTGCTACTTTTGTTTTTGCTCTTTCTTATTCCTTATCCCTTACTGTGCCTCTCTTCCTTTCCCTGTTCTTCCCAGTTTTCTTCCTCCACTTTCATCCCACACAGAATGATGTATGTATTGCCTAAAAGAATAAGGAAAAGCCACTAGTGGGATCGCCTTCTCTGCTGTATATGCCAATGCAGTTAAGCCCTGCTCTGCTTTTCCCAAAAACCTAATAAACAGCAAGAACCCCAAATTTGTGGTCACATCTGAAAATGTGCAGGAAGAATATGTGCTGTTATCAGTGCAAATGAGTTAAAACAGCTGTGACTTTCATAAAACCTTTCTATGGCCCCCTAAAGAGTCTGTAAAACTGCTTCTGCTTGTGTGTGTTTATGCATCTGGGTCTGCGTGGGTAGTGGTGGCTGGGGTTTAGGGCTCTCTGGGGAGATAAGGAGCAAGGATGCCACACATATGCTGTGGTGAATGTCAAGACTACTTGTAAAGAGGGAAGAAGGAGGGCTTGTCTGACTTTCTCCCTTGCAAAACCTGTAGCTATGACTTATACTTTATTTCCAGGCATTGACAGGTATTTTAAGCGAGTTAAAAATCCAGACATGTCTGGAATGTATTGGTTTTTCTTTTTTGATTCAATTTTTTTTACTCCACAATGGATTTTTCACTCCTGTTTTCTCACTGGGATATCATGTACACTTGGCCCTTGATGGTTGTCCTCAGGGAGGAATACAGGCTGAGCTAGGTTGAAATGATACTTCTCCAATATAAGATGTAGCTGGCCGGACAGATTATAAGGAAGTCTTCTTTAAGTAGAAAAAGTAAGGATGGTCTCTAGAGACAAAATATGGCTCCTGTAAAAATTCTGTGTTCTCAGCAGGGGAATCTGTCTGGTTTGGAGTTAAATGTGCATCTCCCAATGACCTAAAGCTTTGACATGCACTTAAAATAGCCCCTTCCAAGTTTAAAAATGTCTTGATTAGAGGTGTCTTACTGTTATCAATAATTAAGAATAAGTTTACAGCCTTGCTTTTAGACTCATCCTTCTAAAGCCTTCCTTTAGTATTAGGGTTTTGAAAGTGTTGATTCAAAACAGTGGCGGTTGCTGGGACTTGGATCTGTTCCCAAGAAGAATATAAATGGGAGCAATGTTCTCGCAGCAGAGGGACCTGCCCAAAACAAGCTCTGAAAATACCAAAGCTTGTTCTACTGCATACTTATCTTGGTCTTTTAGATGTCCCTAATGGGGAGCATCCATCATACATCTTAATTGTTTGTTCGCTTCCCTTGAGAAAGCCTTCAAAGAGAACACAAGAGCGAGTTCACATTTTATACCAAAGCTGAATCAGCTGCAGCATGGGATAAATGGGTTGCCGATACCTGTTTGCAATAGCTCACACAGCTGTGGTGATGAACGGCAGCTGACGAGCTGCCCCGCTCCTTTCTGTGAACTCTAGATGCCTCCAACGGGTACAGGCAAATTAAAAAAGCTGCCTGCTTCTTAAAGAACTTTGTTTCGATTAACACAGAGTCCATCTGGTACCAGCAAAGTTTACATTCCTGTAAACTGCACAGTATTGAGTTTTACTAGGCCACCTACCCTGCTGTCTTCAATTATAAAACCTCCGAGTGCCCTGATGATGTAATTGATTTCAGGATGAGCCGTGCTTTTCAGGAAGCCGGAGCTGCCAAATATCTGTCTTGGCCTCTGCTTGAACTGTGCGGGAGAAGTCCCTGCATTATTAAGCATTTCTGGGATTTATTGTTTGTTGTGATTCTGGTTGCTTCAGGGAGTATTCCTGAAAGGCTTTTAAAAGATAGCAAGTAGGCAATTACAAGCTGGTTTGCTTTGTGGGAAAGCTGGCATAAAGCAGAGGTAGGACCTCTGCCCAAATGGGCTCTTTTCACACTCGTTTAGCAAACTTGGTGATCTGGATTTCCTCCTCTAATTTCATAATTTCATTATGAAAATCTGGGAGACCCACACCTTGAAAAGTTGCCTACTCTGGAGATGGCATTTTGTTGCGTGGAGCGACCATCAATACAGTTTTCCTACATACATCCCACGCCTGCTGTCATGTGGGAGTGAATGCGTGTGTACGTTTTGGCATGGGGAGCTGCATTATGCTGGTCAGGGTTGAGCAGCTGATAGGGAGTGGTTCCTATGAAGGGTGAGATGTTTGGCGGCCTAGCGTGGTTGGCAAATGCACGGAAATCTGACCTGTAAATGACTTTATACACAGCAGCTGTTTAAAACAGGTATAAACCAGTTAAACTGTTGTAATAGTAATTTCTTTGATTGTTCTAGCTAAAGATGAAATAAAGAGCTTTGGCTGATCTTAAGGTTGTCTGAGTTCAACCTGACTTCAGATGTTTTTGGAAGCTGCAATTTTATGTGTAAAATGCTACTTCATTTTACATGCAGTGTGTCACTGACATTTAGCAAACTTCCTCATCCAGGTCCCATTTGCAGTTCATTTGATTTTAATACATAAACTGCGTATTGTTCTTCACCTGCACCAAACATGAGATGTTTTACTAGTTACCCTTCCTGAAACAAGTAGTAGCCTCAATAAGGTACCCTGGAAAGCCATATGGTTCATGTAAAGCTTTCATGCAATGAGCATAACCTGTACTTTTATGCCACTCCTACAGGTTGATCTGATGGGCAGACAGCTGGATTACCAAGCAATGAACCATGTTATCTTTCGTGGTTTCCAGATAGACTTCAGGACAGCAGCTTTCTCAAAATGGAAAAGCTTTGCTTGTTAATTGAACTGTTGCAGAAAGAAGCATCACTTAACTGAAGCTGCAAAGTAGCAGAAGTATTTGGAGGAAGGATCAGAAAGTTCAGGGCTCTCTAAACTCTTTTGGTTCACCCATACCCAGTTACCCATTGCTTTCATTCTGGTTCCTTCTTGCTTGGTGCCTGTCTGCTCTTCAGCACAGAGTGGTGATTTGCAGTTGGTGTCAATGCAAGGGTTTCTTTTTTTCCTGGAGATGTTACTGCTCCACAGCATAAACTGTGAGGGGCCTTTCAGTATGTTCTGAAATGCTTTCAAAAGGCCTCCTCTGCAGTGGGCAGAGCTACCCTGTGATTGCGTGGAGCAATTCAAATTAACTTTGACTTGCAGATAAACTCGTGCCTTGAAACTACGTTTGGTAGCTTGCATGGTGTTATGCTTGCTGCAAGGAAGGTGCGAGGTGTGGGCAGCACTTGTAATTACTCACAGGCAGACAAAAAAAGTCAAAAATCAAGATGTTTAAAGAGTAAGGGTTCTTGCATTGTACTGATGGCGAGGGTTCCTCTATGGTGGTTTCCAGACCTAGATCAGTGTTTGCAAGGCTGTGAAGCACAGACGTGCTTTCCTGAGCCTCAGCAGCCTAAAATACAGTTTATCCTTCTTTCTGAAGGCTGCCTTCAGAAATGCCCTGTTGTCTGTAGCCATTGTTGCAAGTGGAACACGTTCGATGCAAACTTGATCTGTTAAAAGCCAGATCCCCACCGAGCATGGCAAAGCAGCAGGATCTGCATGTTCCCACGTCCCTGCAGTTGCTGCCCCCCGAGCTTGTAGCTTGCTTGACAGCAGGTGACTGTTCTGGAGGGTGGCAAACACATGGCCCAGAGATGATGGCCACCTCATGAGTTTTAGGTCACTGGTGCAAGGTGATGCAGTTTGTCAAGGATGAAGTTGGTAGACTTCTTGACAAGTGTCAATAAAAGTGCTCCTCTGTCTCTAATTGAAGTCTTGGAGAAAAAGCTGAACTGTTCTGGCTGATCTTTTCCCAGAATAATTCCACCTAAAGCAAATATTTGTAATGGAATACTTCTGCCCAAAGTGATGCAGTTAGTTAAAACTACAAGCAAGTGAAAACAGGTTCTTGAAGAAGAGTCAGCCAGCATGATTAATAGAGGGCTCTGCTCCCTCCACCCATAAAAATACAAACAAAATGCAACCCAACGCTTCTGTTCCCACTGCAAATCACAAGGGGATTGAGCACAAGGGGATTGAGCTTCATAAAAGGTTCCAGTAGGGAACAAAAGACCAGGGTTTGATCCAGATGCTATTAAAGTCACTGAGAGTCTTTTCCTTTGGCTCTGGTGGGCTTTGGAGCAGAGCCATGGTGAACACTTGAAGGCCAACCTGACCTTTCATGGAGAGAGAAAGCTGAAGGCTTGGTTTCATCTCACTTGTACTTGCTGGAGCCTGATTAAAATCAGTGGGAGCTCACAAAACTTTGCAATTTGTGGAGTTCAGCCCTTGAACACCAGTCTGACATTTAAGTCAGATTCAGTGCTTAAATGTCAACATTTGTAAATAAGTAGACACCAAAGACTGAAAGTCATCTGGCTTGCTTTGCAATGTATGGTTTAGTTCCTAAGTTTTAGGCATGACACTTAGGGAAAGCTTTCTGAAGAGCATTTATTTTGTAGAGAGCACCCAGATGTACTCCTTTCTTCTTGTTAAATGCTGCCTCTGTTTCTTGCTGGCTTTCCCCCTGGTGGTTTTGTCTGCAGTGTAATCTTTTCTCCATCTTGCCATGGTGACCAGGCTTGCAAACTTCCTACTATAGAAAATTTGAACAAAAAGCCAGATATTAAAGACTCTTGGCAGCATTAGGAAGTGCTGCAATCTTGTTTTTTCAAAGACTTGAAGGATGGAAACAATCAGATGATAGACTGACTTGAGGAATTTGGAGATGCATTTTATATGCTAGATGTTCACAGGAGAAACGTGTGATGCTTTCGTGCTTCAGGTAATTTGCTTCATGCACAAGGTAGCTTGCATGCAGGTGTTGTGATTCATGCTGCAGTTTTTGTAAATCATTTAAATAGAGTATCCCAATACTGATTGTATGTTACATAAAGGAACCTACAAATGTTTTTATTCTGAATTTATTTTGTTTACTTGATATTTATAACTTCTTAAAATTGCCATTTTTGCAATAGTTTTCTAGCTCCTATATGCTTAAAATATTCCTGTTGTCTTTTCTGTATTTCTTTTTCTTTCTCATTGCCTTATTACAATGACGAAGCCTCTGTAAGGTTCAATAGAAATGGAATTATCTTTGAATTAATGTCATAGGTATGGCACTGTTTGTTATATTAAGGAAGCTCCATAGAATTTGGCAAGTGCAAATGTGTGGTTTTGGTTCCAGATACAGTTTAATTTTACTCATTGAGAAACAGGAAGGTTTTTATGAACGCTCCTACAACAATAAGCCACCTGTGTGTTTGTCTCTGTGCAGTTAATTATCATAACACCTTGTCAGCAGACTTGTAACGAAACTGAAGCAAGCAGAATACACTTTAAAAAATGCTTAAAGTAAGTTCAGTTCTGCTAGACTGTTATTCCCATCTCTAGAGACTGAGCAGAGAGCTGGGAACAAGGAGTTTTTGCATTTTAATCATGACCTAAAATTGAATTGCTCTGTTTGGGTGACCTTTTAAAAATGTGTCTTGGTGTAGTCTTCTGGGAGTCTGAAGACAGCAGTCTTAGTGAGACACATGTGGGGGTTTTCTTGAGGATTAAGGAGTTAATTGATGATTTAAAAAACCAAATCAAAACAAAACCAAATTTTGATGGGGAAACTGCAGTGTATTATTGTGTGCATTAATTGAAGTGATCTCAATATTTTACTTAAGTCATGTGGAAAGAGCTTTGAAGAGTCAGGGTGTTGTCATATTACTGCATGTTAGTTTAGGGCGGTTAAAACAATGTACAGCTTTCTTTCCAGTTTGAAAAATGACTTATTGTTTCAAAGTATTTCAACAAATATTTGTTTCTTTATATTTCAGCTACCTGACTGCAAATAACAACCAGAATTTCTTGTATACTGCAAGGCCATTTTTGAAGAGAGCTGCTTTGGTGATAAGCTACGTAAGTACGAATGGACTTGACCATGTCTTTCTGTGTATGTGACGAGAATGAACATTGCGTGGTGGTGTCCCAAAAGACTCAGAAAGTTTAAATGGTAGATCTAAATACAAAGTCAGTCTTGGAAAATAGTCTAGGAAGCTTCAGCTGGGCAGAGACAAGAATATTGCTGTGTTTTCAGTTCAAATTTTCTTTTAATTTATAGTGGTTGCCCTTACAACCGTGTAATCATCTGCAAGTATTTCCTGCCCTAAATACGGGGGGACTCTCTGGCGCTGGGCTGAATTTTCAGCAGCATGCTGCTTGTTTCAGTGCAGGGTTCAGTAAGAGTCACAAGAAAAGTTCTGCCTGCAAGTACCTGCTGCTTGGTGTGCTCCAAGCAGGACTTGATATGTTGCAGGGGAGAAAACAACACCACGGTGGTGTGCTGGGTGTGCAACTCCCTGTGCTGCTCTAGGAGCCGGATGCCCTTGCTTGTCCCTTGACAAGTGGTTCCCACAAAGGTGGAGGAGTGCCAGCATGCAGAAGTCCTTCCAGGGATTAGGATAATACAGCACTGAGAAACACCAATGGAGCTTGTCCTTACACCTAGGCCAGCATGAGTGAACGATAATAGTTTTTTAAGACATCAGCCGTAGTTTTCCCCTCTGTAGTTAGGTAGAGGTCAATAGCAAAAGTCTGCAGTCTGGGCCGCAGCAGGGTGATGCATTTGTCCTTCAAAATGCTGCCTTTGTCGTGGGTAGCCGAGATATGCCAGTTGCTGTCAGCAATACATATGTGAAAGGAAGAGGACACAACACCATAATGTGCTGTCTGTGCTGAGGGTTGGCACATTTCTCACCCTGGATAGGGTGGCAAAATTGAATTTTACCTAAACCGCTGAGCTAACTCACTTCATAAAATCATACAATCATGGAATTATTAAGGTTGGAAAAGATCTCTTAAGATCATCTAGTCCAACCGTCAACCCAACAACACCATGCCTACTAAACCATGTCCTGGAGTGCCACATCTACATGTTTTTTGAACACCTCCAGGGATGGTGACTCCACCCCCTCTCTGGTCAGCCTGTTCCAATGTTTGACCACTCTTTCAATGAAGAAATTTTTCCTAATATCCAATCTAAACCTCCCCTGGCACAACTTCAGGCCATTACCTCTTGTCCTATCGCTAGGAAATGGACTCAAGTCCATTGGACGAAGAGACCAGCATCCTCCTCACTACACCCTCCTGTCAGGAAGTTGTAGAGAGCGATAAGGTCTCCCCTCAGCCTCCTCTTCTCCAAACTAAACAACCCCGGTTCCCTCAGCCNTGGTCATAGAAGGAGATGAGGTTGGTCAAGCAGGACCTGCCTTTCGTGAACCAATGCTGGCTGGGCCTGAACGTGCTCACTGAGCGCACCCAAGACGAGGCACTCCATAATCTTCCCTGGCACCGAGGTTAGACTGACAGGCCTGTAGTTCCCCAGATCCTCCTTCCGTCCTTCTTGTAGTTAGGTATCACACTGGCCAGCCTCCAGTCATCTGGGACCTTCCCTATTAACCAGGACTGCTGACAAATAATGGAGAGTGACTTGGCAAGCTCCTCTGCCAGCTTCCTCAGCACTCTTGGGTGGATCCCATCCGGTCCCATAGACTTAGGAGTGTCGAGATGGCATAGCAAGTCTTTAACTGCTTCCTCCTGGGTTACTGGGGGGGGTTATCCTGCTCTCCATCCCCATCTTCCAGCTCAGGGGGGTGGATACTTCTAGGAGCATGGAGAGCTATCACAACAAGGTATTTGCTGGAGGCCTTAGTTCTTAGTAGAGCATTGCTAACCGAGATGTTCTTCTTTGAAGGTGATTCTTGTGCTGTATTTCCGCCTCTGGATAATGGGAGGATCCATGCCAATGTTTTCGGAGCAAGACAACCCAGCTTCATTTTCACCGTATTTACTGACGAGGTACAATGCCACTAATCAAACAGAAGTTTTCTAAAGTGTAGTCTTGACACTATTTTTTCCCTGCACTAAAATGTTTTACAGATGGCAAATGGGAAGACTTGTTCTGTTGTCTTAATTTAATTACTTCTCCTTATTGCTCTGTCTAGAATAGAAAGCAACCAGCGTTATTGGAACCCCAAAGCATGCTCCAGGTCTGGTAGAGTTATTTTACAGATGCTTTCTTAGTGAAAAATGTGGGCTTATTTTTATGCAAAGCCCAAAAATATAGTTTAATTGCCTGAGCACAGGACTGGAAAGCCCAGCGACTGAAGCCTAATCCTAAACCTTAAAACTGTCTGCTCCTGAGGTGTGGGATACAAGCATTTGGAGTTTTGGCTTCAGCTGAAGTTTGTGTAAAAAGGGGATGACCATGCCTGTTGGTGGTGAAAGGCAGAATGCCAGTGGCACAGACTGCTGCACAGCTCTGGCTAAGTATACAATGAGCTGCCATGGATTAATTAAAAACAATGAACTTGAAATTTGTGTTAACATATTTTTGTTATTTTATCACTGTGGGGTTTTTTTAAGATACATAAACGTTTAAATTTGGTAAAAACATATTTTTTTTTTTTTTCCTTGCCTGGGACCCGGTGTGTGGTTAGGTGTGCTGATACCACATCCCTCTGGCTTTGCTGGGCCAGACCAGCAAGGCAGTGGCAGCTGCATCTTAGCTCTTCCCTCCAGACCTAACCAGACCAGTCCTCTGAGAAGGTGGTAGGAAGTTCATTTCCTCTTAAGACAGGGCCATAGGCATACCTGTTTGCTCTGGTTCGCTACTGAACTGGGGAAAGACACTTTGGAGGCTTCTGGAGGAATTTTTTCAAATGAAACTTGGAACAGTCCTCCTCTGTGTCACTTTCTGGCCTTGCTGGCTCCTCATCCCGACAGTGGAATTACAGCTGAGACACAGGTTAAGATCAAGCAATCCTTATTCAACATCTGCTGCAGAATCGGACTGGATCTCATTTGGGAGACCTTTATGATAATGTGACAACAGCTCCTATTACCGTGAAGGCTAAAAGTGCTTCCAGGAAGCACATTGTCTGATTTGGAAAGCTCTGATCTGTTCGCAGCATTTCTGGCAGAGTCATTAATATTAGACTCTGTGCGGCACAGCGTGAAGGATTTGCTGCTGTCTCTTTTTGATATGTTTATGCTGAGATGGGGGTCATCAAGTCATAAATGATCCTGGCCTGATTCCAATTACATATTATGTGCTGCAAATGTCTTTCGTGTGTTTGTCTCTTTACATCTTGTAATGACAGGGGAAGGTTTTTTAAACCCAAAAGCTAAGTCATTCTTGGGGTATGAAATGGTGACTATTTTTACCACTGGTACTGTGGATTTTATTAACAGCCTTATGAAAGACAAGTGAGAGTGCTGCTGGCTGAGGTCCTGCCTGGCCCCAACAGCAACCCTGGCTTCACCTGCAGTCCAGCAACACCTACCTGCTCCAAACCTAATTAAGGAAACCCTTGCCAGTAAAAAAAAACAGTATTATTGTTCTGGAGGGATTCTAAAACCCTGTAGTTATCCCAGCTCTTCTACTTTTGCTGAACTTGATCTTAATCCTCACTTTAGCCAATTTACCCAGAAGCCTGTATCTTCCATCCAGAAAACCAGTCCTTTCAGCAAGCCTGGATGCCAGCCATGACGTGGCTTTCTAATATGCAGAGTTAAATTTAGCTGGTCAATTCCTTCCCTGCTGATCCAGCACCCATGGCTGATGCTCAGGCATAGGTCCTGTCAGTAGAAGCTGAAAAGTAGGTTTGTCACTGAATCCTGGTCAGGGTCCAGTCAGGAGACGGGACTGGAGGCAAGGCTGCAACATTGGCCCAAAGTCCATCCCGGAGAAAGGGCGAGAGGCAGAAGTAAGGACAAGCAAGTACATGTGTCTGTGGGGATCCATCCAGGAGACAAGCTACCTGCAGCACAGGTCCAAGGTCCATCCAAGAGACAAAGCTGAGCTGAAATGGGGCTTCTAGAGCAATGGGCATCAGGTGTGAGGCCACGTGAGGCTCATCAGGGCCCTGACAGCATGTTGCCGCAGCTCAGTACCTGCCACTTTCCCTGCCATGGATCTTGTTGCTCACCTTCTGTGATACTCCCTGTTCTCACTCTCTGGGCACTGTATGATCTAGAAAGAAACTGGGTCCTGAGCTTCTGTTGACTTTAACCCTAGTCTTCTGGCATAAGCCTTGATCTTAGATGTGAGGTACCTGCAGAATATGTCTACAAATTCTTCTCTGCAATTCTTGTTTCTCTGGACTCAAACCTTAAGCTGACCACTACCTTGAAGTTTTAACCAAACAACCTGGAAGAGGCCAAAACCCAGCTACCCTGATCCCAAGCACCACCCTAAGCCTGCAGGATCCACCTGCCAGCAAGTTTGGCATGCTCAGCAGCACCTTCTTTCCTGAACCCAGACCCTAATCCCTCACTTCAAAATAGTCAATGACCCACGGACTGCCTTGGAGCATGCTAGAGGCCCAGCTGCACTGCTGGCAATAGTCTTCATGTTAGACCTGTGGAGTCCACCTACAAACAAGAAATCAGAGATGAGAGCTGGTTTTTTTTTTTTATTGTTGTATCTCACAAGTCTTGTGAAGCTGTGGGAAGGCTGATTAGTCAATGTAGATGATACCTTAGGGTAATTTTCTAGACAGCTGGGGTGGCAAATTTTTACCATGGGTAAGCTGGTGAGTGGTCAATCCTGCCTACCTGCAAGGTAGGCAGAGACTCAGTGACTGTCTCTGAACTGACAGCCCATGATGCACCCACTTGACCATATCCCTTATCTTGTGCAACAAATCTTTTCCTTCCTCACCTCCTCTTTCAGACTCAAACTATAACTTCTTACCTGACACTTTATCTTACCATGGTCAGAGCTGAAGCTATTGCTGCAGAACTGACATTGTACCAGTCATCGTGCAGGCAGGTCTGGGATGTTGGATGCAGCCAGCAAGGTTGAGTGAAGTTGGCCTGGTTTCCAGGAAGATCTGTGTGCCTGGCCAGCGGGAAGACTAGGCTGAGGTGCAGCGCTGGCGTTCAGCTTAGGTGCAAGGAAGAGGGAGGCTGAAGAGATAAGATTGTTTTTAAAGATTGGTATTTCCACAGGGTGGAAATAAGAAGTGGTTTTAGCCAAGTAAATTGCTTGAGGGTGGATTTGGAGGTGATACAACTTGCTGGACCCAGTGTTAGAGGTGACATTAAGTTAAGGTCTAGGACATCAAGGCTCAAGGATAGTCAGCATCCAAGTAGGTGCTGGTGTGTGTGGTTGCTTCACCAGCTGGTGGATGTCCAGTCACATGGGAGCATTTGTGGTTATGGCCCATCCTCAAAGAAGCTGCTAAGCAGTGTGTGTTCCTCAGCTGTGGACACTTACAGCAGCAGCATATGGAGAGTTGGTGTGAGAAGCTTTTTAACGAGGTTTTGAAGGCAGTAATTAGGTCACAACACTGAATTTAAAGCCAAGATGTTATTTGCAGTTTGGGTTGAGTTGGGAGGAAGGGAGAGGAAGAGCTAAGTTTGGTGTCAAGACCAGAAGGGAGAAGCCCCATGAAACTAAACAAAAGGCCAGTGCTGGCTGGTGATCTTGAGGTGGTTACTAACACCTTAACTATGGCTGAAGCAAGGGTTAGTGCTCAGGCAGTGCGAAAATTGCTTTGTAACTCTCTGAAATCATGTAGGGCACAAATGGGAGTTTTTGTTTGCAAGCAGTCGTCTTTACTTGCACTGAGCTGGAAACGTGGTTATTGTGCATGTCTTGCCAGGGTAAATGTTATGGTTTTCAACTGAGTTGAAAGTTATTGTAAGACTTCAACTCTCTGAGGCTAGGAGGACGGCTGATGACAACAAGTGGGATAAAAAAGAAAAAAACCTAGTTTGGAAATCTGTGGCAGTCTACGAAATGCACAAAGTTAGATCTGGAGTTGGGGTCTTGGCTGACACAGCGTAAACCCAAAAGAGTATTGTCAACTCTCGCAAGGTTTCTATGCCAGCTGGTGAGCTGTACAGGTGCAGTTTGTCCCGAGGCTGACAAGGGTTATTGGAATGTGGCTAAGGTTAGGGGTAGGTAGGTGTAATTTACAGGTTTCAAAAAGTATTGAGTCATGAGGTCAGATTTTGTCAGCCCTTATGATGCTTGTAGTGTAAATTAGATGACTGAGGGTGTGAGAGAGGTCTGTGTACCCATGCTTGTGTGGAGGAGGGAAGCATATAGAAATTAAGGTGTATCAAATTAATCTAAGAAGAGACAGGCTCAAAGCAAGACAAGGAGGTGGCTTGCAACAGGTAGTTGAGCTGAGGGGCTCCTTCCTGCAGGATGCTGTGGGTGTGCTGAAAGTTTATGCAGGCTCAAAGAGAGATTTGCCAAGTTAAAAAAAGAAATCTAGGCTACTAAATATGCAGAAACCACATCCAACTTGGGGACATCATGCTAGCTAGAAACTGGAAAAAATTATTCTGTTCTTATATGCTTTGCTTGGCATTAAATTCTGGTCACTGCTGGAGAGAGGATCCTGGTCTGGACAGATGTTTCTTGTGGCCCAGCTTGGCCTTAGAACATGACTGTATGTTCTGTGTAACCTGTCTCCGATCTTAGACAACACAAATGTATAAATTAAAGTAGACAGATAATGATTTATTTAACCATTGGAAGATGAAATATGCTGAAATAGTGACAGTTTTTCAGTCTTCATAAAAAAAATAAAATCATCTGTTCAGTATGTTCACTAAATTACTGTCCTTAAAATCACAAGTGAATGGGGATGCAAATAAATGCTTTGGAAGTCAGAATATGAATGCTTCAGTCCCTGCAAGGTACTGGATTTTTCTAATATTCCCAAATACCGTAAAAGTTAGAGACATCAGTGAAAGCCACGTTTCCATGTCCTTCAGAGTGTTGCTTGGCAAGGGCTATCTATGAAGGTGAAATCTGTCCATCATTCCCTTTCTCAGTGGAGGCAGAAATGAAGGTGTTGGGAATCCTGCTATTTGTAAGCCCTGCCGTTAGAGCCTGTCCATGCAGGCTGTTTGTACGCTGTTTGTACAGTGCGGAAAGCATGTACCTTCTCCAGTGACCTACCTTAAAGAACACAGATTTCCACAGATTTCCTTAAAGAACACAGATTTCCATTGGGGACTTGCCATCCCCAAATCTGCTATGGATAAGCTGTTGGAATAGAAAAACCAATCCCAAACCTCTGTTAAAACATTCTTGCTTGTATTAGATGAAAGTTGAGAAAGAATGCAATTAGAAAGGTTTCGAGAGCTACCCAGCTTTAGGTAAACAGGGTACTGAAGTGCAGCTCCAGCGTTAGCAGGGCGTTGAGCAGTGGGCTGTCATGCTTCAGACGTTTTGCACAATGTTTCTTTCTTCTGCCATTCTTGGCGGGAAAGAAGCAGTAGGTCTCTAGATAAACAGATTGTATTACTAACACCATGGTAAGACAAGGGAAAACTCCATTGTACAGCATGTCTCACGGTGTGTGAAACATTAAATCCTACCAGTAATTTCAAACTAAGAAGGTATGTTCTCTTAAACTGTATCTTTGGGGGTCAAGTTACATTAATTTCTGCTGGCATTTGCCTTGTGACCTCCCTTGGCTGATCACTCTGGGCATGAAGCAGGCTAATTTGTGGTGTTGCATTAAACAGTTAATGCACTTCTACTAAGACTGCCTTGAGATAACATTGTCCTGTGGTTGAACTGCTCTCTCTGTAAGCTGGCTTTCTGTATTTCTTTGCTGTTTCAATCAGATAAATGAGAAATCAGTGCTGTAGAAAGCGGAAGAAATACTTACACATAAAAACTGGCACATACTCCTTCTCATAGAGATTTGTGACTTTTTTTCTGAGCAATGCATTTAATCATCCAAGTTGTAACTTCAAAGGGAATGAACTACTGAGAGGCATGCAGCAGACCTGTGCTGGAGAAGTGGGTCCCTGTGCCAGGCAGTTCTACCAAGGCGGTGGAAGTCAAGTACAGCAACTACTCTGGTATGCGATTTTCACTGACCTTAGGCTAGGAACTGGCATTAAAGTAGACCCCTGTGACATATCGGTTCTTAATTAGCCAGGTTGGCACATGCATCCTGAGTGAAAAAATTCTGTTTTGTCAGTGCTTTCTACCATGTGCCCAAAGGTGCTTAACTTCAGCCCTGCATGTAATCTCTGCAGGCCCCCAACATTCAGGGCTCACTTTTAGACAAAAGGGAGAACAACAGTGTCATTAAGAATTGCTGTCATGTCCACCCAGGGGCCAGAGAGTCCATACATTAAGTGTAAAATGTATTGTTTGTTCGAAGGGGGCTGGGGGGGAAGCCTATCTGGAAGATGGTGCTACAAAGCAAAAGCCATCCTACAGCAGCAGGTTCCCAGAGGAACCTGTTTTCCAGAGGCATGTGAAAGATTTTGGCATCTCTCTCAGTTCAGCTTTCTGGGTTTAATGAACAAACCCAGGTAGGTAGTGCAGTTCTGGAAATCAGCTTGATAGGCGTTTTTAGTGGGTCATGGCGCTTGCTGCAAGAGCTGCTTACACAACAAGCCTTCCCTGCCAAAAACCTGCATATGGAGAGGAGGGGGTGCAGCCAAAGCAGAGGCTATTGACTCCTGTAGGCAATGCATTTTGCTTTTCAAAATACTTCCAGGCAGGAGGGCTAGATCATGGCCAGTCTCTGAGGCAAAGCAGTGTGCCCAGGACGTCCCTTTGGCTCCCGCCAGTGCAGGGTAGGTAACGCTCTGGGGTGCAGCGGACTGTTTCCAGAAACGTCACAGCGGGTTTATGAGGCCTGGTTTTTCATTTCCTGAGGATCAGCCACCAGTATCTCAGCGGCTGTCCAGAGGACCCTCCGTCCCCTGCTGCCTCAGTGAGCCGCTTCTGAAGCAGCTGCCCACCCGTGGCTGGGGAGTTTCGGCTGCGTGACTTCTGGAGCGTGCCGCTGTTGGTGGCGAGCTGAGGATCACATTTGATCGCAAGGCACGCTCTCACCCACAGCACGCCGGGGTTTGTGGAGGGAAAACAGTACAAGATCAGTCCCAGTTCTTCCAGCATTGAGACTCTTGACAGCAGGCTTGGGTTTCACTGGAAATTCACAGGCTCTTTGAAAGTCTTTACTCTTGAGGCATTTGATATTTTTCAGATTCTTAGCCACAGAGTTGAAACAACTGAGAGCACGCCATTCACCAGATCAAAGCTCTTCAGGCTGTGAAGCTATAGAGGACAACATAGTCTGCCTTTCCTCCTGTGCCCCTGGTGCCCACAAACCCACCTTCTAGACGAGTTACCTTGCTATTCGTCAAGCTGCAGCTGCCTGTTAATCCGTATCTTTGTCTTTCCTACTGCTGTCTTCTGTTGACTGGCAGCTCTTTCCCCCTAGATGCAAAAGTTTTGATGAAAGGGAATACACAGGCACTTTCTCCAATCACAGGTATTTTCTGTCTAGCTGATACTTGCATTTGAATGTTATATTGGAATTTGTTGCTTTGTGTAGTCTTATTCCACTATCATTGAATATGCTGGATGAGTGTAATTTTTCTTCTAAGACTACTAAAAGAAAATGTTTAGGCTGACAATACACAGAGCAGGAAAATAAACTCATGTGGGAAGGTATGACTGGATGGCAGTTCTCCAGGGGAAGGGCAAATATGTACAATTTTAAGACAATACCCTTAAATACCACCACCTGGTTATAATTGCAGCCACATGTGTCCTAGGAGGACATTATTGTGAAGCGTCTTATCAAACGCACTTGGTTTTAGGGCTTTGTAGAGGATGAAGAGAGCCTTCAGCTGAAATTGGATCAGCTGTTAATGCAAGTGAGAAGCTCCTTTTCCCTAATAAAGGAGCTCTTCTCACCCTTATAATGAACTGAAACCTCTCTGAGTCCGTGGCAGTGTAGAGGTCATTCTCTTAGAAGAGCATTAACAAAGGTCTGTGACTTCTGAAAGGGCAATGACTACATTCCTGCTTCTGTTTCAGATTTCCGCCCCCACCCCCCTTCTTCATACACTCCCTTCTTTTCCCAAATACAGTTCGTGCACTGCTATCACCTGTCTTCTAGATGGGTCCATTTTTCCCAACCAGGAGAATGTTTTGGCTTTGCCTTCCTAAAATCACCAGTGCAGGAAAATCTCCCACTTGCAGGCAGGTACGCTGCTCTGTCTTTGGGGATAAGGTTGTCAGGAATGGGATGGGTTTTCCCGGAACTGGGTAGGTGGTGTGTTGCACCACTGCATACACCTAGAAAGAATAGGGTCACTGGCCCCCGCTTTTTGATGCAACTTTGGTGGGGCATGGTCTGAGTCTTGTGATCACTCATGTAGCACAGTTTTAGAAAGGAGCCTATAATCTCAGTCCCTGGGAGCTGGGGAAAAAAAGCTTAAAATGCTCCAATATCAGAAAGCAAATGAAACTCCTTGTAGATTTCTATAAATCTTGTATTTTTTTTCTTTTAGCTAGTCGCACAATCCTCATGTGCTCTGATTACCTGGGTTTTGCAGAGCTCAGACTGGGGCTTTTCCAAGCTCGTTAGTCTCTATTACAGCAAAGGGTAACAGACAATCCCTCAAGTATTTTTCTGTTGTGTTGTTTATGGCTTTAAATATTACCCTTTACTTTCATTTTTGCAGCAAAATCAATCAGTTCAGATAGTCATTTTCTGCAACAAGTTCTAGGTATGAGTCATCCTGTGTTTATCTCAAACAAAGCACTGAACAGTACATTTAAACTAAAAAATTTAAAACTAAACAAACTGGATTGCCATGACAACACCTGCTACCTACAGGAGGAGCTCTGCTTTTCTGAACATGCCAGAGATGCTGAGAAGTGAAAAGAAACACTTGATACCCGCTGAAACTTGGATTTCCATGTTCAATTTGGAAGGGAAAAAAAAAAAAACAAAACCAAAAAAAACCTACTCTGCTGTAATGCAAATGCTGTTAACCGGCCTGGGGAAACACTGATTGCCAATTAAAAGGCAGATTCTTTCAATCACCTCACCAGTAATACTCTGTCTTGCCTGGGATTAACTGATGGGAGGGAGATGTTAGAGGTACGGATTTTTCTCCCTTGGAATTCCAGCAGACATGAACAGCAATATAGAGAAGATCATTAATTTAAAATGTAATTCACTTAGTCAACTAATTAAAAGAAAATACTTTTGTTGCCATTTGCAGGTAGGCTGCTGAAATGTAATTACCTCCTGGAATGATTCCATGAATCTTCGAGTCTTTATTATTTCCTTGAAGTGGGTTGGCTTTGGTGAGAGGGTTCTTTCAAAGTTTCTCCTGCATTTAGCTTTTTCCCTGGTTAGCCTTGTGGTACAAGAGCCACACAGATGTAAAGAAATATCGTGTGCTTTCGAGAGCCTTAAGTAAAAAACAATGCTGAATTGTCAGTAACTATTATTAGTATCTTGTTATTTTTCTGTTCCTAGTACCTAGAATAGCAACAGTTTGTAGTGCTTTATGTTGTACAGCCATCCATCGCATTCAAAGACAGGTTACCAATGCTGAAAGCATATCCAAACGATGGGAGCTCGCTCAAGGCTTTCTTGCAGCTTACAAAGGCCTGCTAAAATTAGGCAGCACCCTCCTGGATCCTGCTTCTGTGTCTGCTGTTGGCACATGCATGTTCAGTGAGGGCATTCAGGTTTGACAATGAGAGACGTGGCTGAGGGTTCTCCAGTAGGATGTCTGGAGAGGCAAACCAGTTGACCGTACATAGATGGTAATGATTGTTGCAGGCATTAAAATAGTTCACCCTTGTTGGCAGAGCATATTTAAGATACTGATTATCATCATAATGGAATGGAGTGATTGTCCATCTCCTCTGGGACATACCTCTGGCATCGAGTTGTGTGCGTGGCTGCAGAGGAAGACGGAAACCCCACAAGCACAGGGAGAAAGAGACTTGTTTACAAACCTCTGTTTGTCAGTGTGTGTCCTGGAGCCTGTCTTCTCATCTTCAACAGCAGTTTGCCCTAACCTTCCATCAGAAATGCTTTAATGCATACTAATCTGGCTATCCTGAACTCCTCTTAAAATTTGTTAAACTGACTCAATTTGTTATGGCAGCAAACTATGTTTATTTATTCTGTGCCGCATAACGATTTATCAGTTCCTGCGGTATCAGTGAAGATATGATTATCAGTAATGCTGCGGTTTGCAAAGATCCCAAATGTCATCCCATTCCTTCCTGCCTAGCAGCCTAGCTTGAGTTAGTAGGGGAGGGTTTCTGGTGTACGTTGTGGTTTGCATACAAACTGCCATGAATATTGTGATGCTTATTGAAAATGTTAATATGAAAGGGCGTAAAAAGACACTTCCTCCAAAAACTGGGCTCCCTAGGACATCAAGTGCAAGACTAACTCAACACTTCTGAAAATCTTGTCTAATGTACATGCTTGTGACAGCATCTTATGCCATGACATTAATCAGATTGATCTAAATGGACATGCTTTTTATTTTAAAAGTAAAGCTTGAAACAGATCTCAGTTTGGCTTTACAGTAGCTGTAAATAAACGCTGGCAACCCTTTCTGAACTGACGCTGTATTCAGACTGATACAGGAGCTTGTTTTGTATTGCAGCCGAGCAGAGGTGGGGCCAGGCCACACATAACATCACGAGTGAGCACCTTGGCGTGATTAAGCTTCAGCAGATTTTGTGTTGCCGTGTTTCTCTGTAATGCAGACCAGAAAAATTGGCTGGGCGACTAGAAAAGACATAATTTGTTTCTTTAGAAATGGTGAACAATCAAAATTGTTAAGAAGAGTTTGACTAGAATTGGGTTATGTTTTTGAGGGATGCTTTCTTCAATAGAAACTGGCCTTTTATAATCACTGCCTCTGTTAAGACAGAAAATCAGTTTGCTCTCTTTTTTCCCTTTGTTTGCTTCCTCAGGGTGGGGAAGGGAAGGAAAATGGAGGGATGAGAGAGAAATGTACCAAATGGCTGAAAACCTTAAAAATGTGGGAATATTCCATTTTCCATCAGAATTGGGAGCTTAGAAAGATTTGCAGGGAAATGAAAATGTGCCTTTTCTACTGTTTACAATGAAACATTATTCCAGTTACGTAAGCCTCCCTGCTTTTGGGTCACTGTGCTGCTGGAGACGTTTGTTTTTTGGATGAGAAGAGAAACTGATATCCTAACTGTCTGAGGTTATTTGAAAGTGTTTTCACGAAAATTTAGGCCTGTTTCATCCCTGTGTCTTGGCCCAACACCCGTCTGGGAACTTCCATCCTGTCTGCCTGGAGTCACATTTAGCTTCAGTGTCTTACCCCTTCTGCCATGAATATAATATAATGTTGTAAGTACTGTTGTAAGGGGCTGCATTTTGACCCGAAAGAGGCATGTTTCAAAGTGGCGACTGCAACAATCCTCTGTCTGCATGGCTCTACATCTCTTGGGGGTCCTTTGTTATCATTTTAATAAACCTGCTAAGGAACCATGGCAACTGGGTGTGATAACAACAGCCAAAGCAGGCTCAGATGGAAGGATTCCTATGCAGAATAGAACATAATTTCATTTCTTTTTGAGTATTTGCCATCTTTGGTGCTGTGTACAATGTGGATTTTTCCATTTGTGAACCAAGGAAGAGTTTGTTTGTTCTAAGGCTGTCGCAAATCTGCTTGGTTGACTCTGTGATTGCTGGAATAATCTCCAGCCTCTTGCATACAAAAGTATTTGAACTTTTGTAAATGTGGTTTGAGGGGGATGCACTTACGGGGGCAAGTAGGTGCCAAGCAGCAAAAGGCTGGGGCAGGGGGAGAGGGGATGTTTGTTTGATTTTATTTTTTTCTTGTTTTCTTTAGCCCAGTTGCACACATGCTGTTCTTGTTCATTCTTCTGAAAGACCTGCATACTTCCCAGAGGGCAGCATGTTCCCCATTTCCATTGCCCATTAATTTCCTCTCTATTGAGAATACCAATTAATGAAGATTACAGCAATTTGAAAGGCTCTCTACTTCTCCATTGCTTCTGTGGCACATCTCGTGCAGGCTGACCCCAGCCCTAATAAGCTGCGATGGGATCAGCCAAGAATCACCCTGTGTCTCCTTTCTTCTGAGTTCTCTCTCTGTGCTGGGATGCAAAAAGAAGAGACAGAGAGGTCTGACTTTAATTGCTCAATATTGTGCGCATAGGAGAAATCCTAAACTGTAAGTTAAACCCCAGCTAGAGGGATATTTTGTATTGCAGGAGTGATGCAGTGAACTGTGAAACAGTTCAATATATGTATGTACTTGCTTAGTTACCGTTCATTTGTTGTTGAAGCTGGTAGAAAGTCCCTTCAAAAATTTAGCATTTGAATGGGAATGAAGATTTCTTAGTTTTCCAAAGGCTGGTGCATAGAAACCACAAAAATGTTATTGATCTTCCATTATTTCTTTTAATGACTCATTAAATTGCCCCTCACCTTTGTTAGCATCTCTTTATTGACAGAGAGGTATGGCATTGTCTGTGTATGCAGAGCTAATTTTTTTTTTTTTTCCTCTTCCCATATAGTAAGTGGTAATTGCCAAAGGAAAATGTTTCATGTGTTGGCTGTCATTCCATGTATTACGTTACCGGTTTTCTTTTGCAGGTTTCTTACTTATTCCTACCTTCTGGCCTTCAATGCGTGGCTCCTGCTGGCACCAATCACCCTGTGCTATGACTGGCAGGTCGGCAGCATCCCTTTGATTGAGTCCATCTGGGATGTGAGGAACTTAGCCACAGTGTTCCTGGTGCTGGTGATGACCTTACTCAGCCTACATTGCATAGCTGCATTCAAGGTAACGCTGAGAGCCACGCAATACAACGTTTTGTTTAAAATCTTTTGTTTCCTAATCTTCAGATGAAATGGTCAGTAAGCGCAAGTTTTATTCTCAAATGCATTGGATCGAGGTGAAAAAACATACCGCTACGTAACTAACACAGGCAAACTTAACAGATGAAAATGTCCCTCTAGTTGAATGTCTCAGTCTCTAATTGCTCTGATTTGAGGGCAAAACTTGGCTTGGAGTCCTGCATTCAATTACTGTTAATGATCCAAACCCCACTGAAGTTGTTAAGTGTCGTTGCCTCTCCCATAGTCATTAGGCTCTTTGTCACTTGCTTCAAACAGGACTGGGAACTGTCATCTGTAGCGCTATGTGAAAATTAAATCAATTATTGTATTCCTACCTTTGCTATGCTTGTAAAATCTAAACATTGGATACATCTTGATGAGAAGATTTCCTGTCAGGAGACTAATGGAATGTGGGAAATCTGAAATGATCTGGGAATTGTTATTTAGCGTAAATAATATAGTTGGTAAGCCATGTGTCACAATTCAGTATTTCAGATCCACCATTAAACATAATGCAGAAATGAAAGCGAGGTTGTACTAGACTTGTCAGAAATCAGATATGCACTTACGTGGAAGGAGCTTTTTTGTGGATCATAGGGAGTTACAAGCTATTCCTCCTTCAGTTGTGTTGTGGAAGCTTCTTTAGGAAAGGTGTTGGTAATAATTTTTGAAATAGTACAAAAGTTTCTCTTCCTTAAACATATGTATTGCTGAAGAGCATAGTAGGAGATTGACAGGTTTTTAATACCTATGTTATGCTATAAATGTGCAGGTCATGCACATGCTTCAGTCCACCTTGGCAGTCTTCTCTGTATTCCTGATAAGAGACAGAAAATGAACAAAACAGTTTGAGACTGCAGAGTTACTAATTTAGATTATACATTGACAGATGCTGTATGGGAAATACAGGAAAATACCCTATCATCTTGTATTCCTCCTGCTTTCATTACTCACTGCTAGAGATATTCAGAAGTGTTTGTATTAGGCCTAATCCTGTTCCCAGGGAAGTTAATGATAAAATTCTCATTAGCCCAGTACTGAACACTTCTCAAAACTCTTATCCTATGTTCTTTGAAGTTTCGGTTGTTTTTTTTTCTTCTCCTGTTGTCGGAACTGGTACTATGTGTAAGATTAATGTTGTTGGTTTGCTGGGTAAAAAAAATCTTTCAGGATTATCCAAAGACATTTTGTGTTATTTTATTTTGGGTAATACAGTAATCCAGAAGGATTTCTTTGGGTACCTGAATTGTTTGTCTTCTGTCAAACTGCAAAACAAAATATTTCAAAACACTTTGCACATTATATCTCTAGATTTTATCATATTTTTATTCCTTATGTTTTTTCTCTTAAAGGCAAAACAATTCAGTCTGGATTTATGAATACCAGTGTTTGATTTGAAACTGTGCCTTCTAATTTTTTGTTCACTGCTTTGCTCTTAACCACTGTTAATGTTGCATTAAGCAACATGAATTTCACTATCCAGGCATTTACTTACTGGGTGCTTTGAAATTCATCTTGTAGACTCCTTTGTATTTATCCTTGAAAACCGTAGACATGGAATAAATTGGATCTGAAGTGATCTGCTTTTGTGTCTAACCCAAGTAAAAACTAGAACCATTACCTATTCTTGACAAAGTGCTCTAATTAGTCTCCACTCGCAGCCTCCCAGCAAACCCACTGTGAACATGGAACTGGTAATGGTTCCTGGGGGTCAACTTGGACATGCTTCCCCCAGCCCTAGGTGTGTGTCTGTGTGTGTGTGTGTATGTATATATATATATATATAAAATTAGAAGGAGCTGAAATATTCTGCTTTTCAGAAAGATCCAGATTTCTGAAGCTATTTTCTATTCTATTTTAACGACTCTCATAACAACCCAATTGCTATACTGCCATTAAGTGGTATGAAGATGATTGTATTGTGCCAGCTAGGATGAATTATTGAGGAAAGCAAACAGTAGGAAGAGGCACATTTCCTGGAAATAAATTGCCCTGTCTGGTTTCGGACACTCTCAGGAATGTCTTCTACAGCAAGGAGAGGGAAGTTCAGGACACTTGAACTGCAGGCACAATTCATTACATTAGGCTCTTAAGAAGGCTGCTTTCCAAATGCAACAGCAGTAGCCTTTCATACAACACTGCATCCCCCAAGAAGGACCATCCTTCAGCCAAGCCTCAGACAGGCTATTTCTTGGTGTTTTGCAGCAGCATGAGATGCATCAGTTGTTTTTCACATTTCAGAAAGTGTAAGATGTTCCGCTTTCTTTTTGAAGCAAACACACAAAAACTATTTTAGCAGCCATTTTTCTCTCCTTTTCCATTGTAAAATCTAACCCGGAAGCAATAGCTTGCAATTTTCTAAGGAATGGTTTTAGAGAACAGGCAAGCAGTTTGTGTGCCTTTCATTTGAGTGTATAGGTGTGCAGGGGTAAGAAAGGACAAAACCTCCTCTTCATTGTCATTGGCATTAACACTTTGCTTTCTGTGGCATGGAGAATGGAAATGCTAGAAATTATTTTGGTGGAAGTGAAGATATTTGTGCAGTGAACACTGAACTGATTTTCACTGGCAAGAGGCGATGCATCTGCAACAAGTTCACAGGAGACTTGCAGAATATATTACATGGACTGTAATTAAAGAATGCATGTATTGGATTTCTGCCTTTGTTGCCATTGAATTTTAAACAGGGCTAATTTGTTGTTGACGTTTGTGATTAGGGCAATAACCCTGTTGGCCTGCATGTGGAGTGCTGATAAAGGACATCTAAGGCATGAAGCTTTCTTGTTCCATTTCACTTTGTGAATGTTGTTATACCTCAGAAGGAGGAGAAAAAGTGCTTTGCTTGGAACATGTCTCTTACTAGATGGGGGGTTTTATGCTGAAAACTGCAGAAACAGAGAATGCAGCTCTCCAGCGTGCTCTTGTTTGGAGAAAGAGAAGCCTCCCTCCTTGTGCGCTTTTGCTGTTGTTCTCCTTCTTACAATAAAGAGGAAGTCGCTTGAAAAATTGCTTTGTTAATTCCTTGTATATGACTTTCATTCGCTGGGTCGTTTCATGTGCATAGTGCTAATCCCTCTTGCTTATCGGCCAAAGAGCTCCTTGTGAGCAGCTCCCCAAGAAGGACTTGTTGCTCTGCACGGTGTTTAGGTGCACAGCCATGCTTGTCTCTTGCTGCAGGCATCCCTGTCACATGTGACAATTAATTAATGTCTTCAGGAGGCCTGACAGGAGTAAAGAAATGGCTTGTTCCTTGGCGCACCTCCTACTGTGGGGGTAAAGGACCTCGCTGTCATCTCTGGCCAAGATTTTTTTGTAGTGACTAATGTGGCAAAGTTGCAGCCCACCGTTAAGGAGCTCTTTGAAACCTTTTGAGACTTGATTCTTTCACCACGCAGATGCCCAGCATGCTCTGCAAATTGGCCTCTCTTGAGCTGTTTTAGCCAAGATACCAGGAGTCACCGGCAGGTCTTGAAATCCTCAGGTTCTGCACAGCTCTTTGCGGTGAACTTCCTCACGCAGTCTGGTTGGGCTTCGAGTAGCGTGCCGGGGTGTCACAAAGGCTGGGGATGCTGTTGTAAATGCCTGCACCCCAGAGAAATAATAATAGTTGGGAAAAGAGGATGAGATTTATTTATTGTTCATTTTCAACATGGTCTGTCTTCCAGCTTTGGGGCTAGGTAGATTACAAAGGTACCAGTGAAATGGATGAAGCGCTCTCTTTTTGGTTGCCAAGCCTGCCAGTTACAAGGCCAGAGAAATAATCTGTCTGATGCTTCAGATGGCCGCCAGCATACCTAAGGGCCCATAGCACTGCCTTTCTATGCTGGAAGAAACAGCGAGCACCTGGTGAACTACAGAGAGGACAGCAATTCTTGGCATATCGTCAAGATGACGGTTATTTCTTTGACATCATAATAATTCTGTGAGCGTGAAAGGAAAACCCTTCACATCTTTGAAACGCCACTCCGCATGGCATTTTTAGGTCTCTGCTTAATTAGCAGTGTGATTAAAATGCAGCTTGTCCTGTAGCGGTAGCTGTGAACATATGTACAGAGCACGTGATGGATCAGGTAACACTTTCTATGTGGTGCCTGATACACGGAGGGCTGATAGTGGGGAAAACTCGTGTGTGCGATGGGGTAATTTAGAGCAAGGTGATCTGGAAAACTAATTTGAAACAGTAGCTTTTGTACCGGACTAGTCTGGGGGAATTTATTGCACCTGATACTGTTTGACCCTTGTCTTGCATTTATACTCATGACCAATGCTATGGAGGTACTTTATGGTGATTCACAGCACCTTCTAGTTGTTCAGCGGGAACATGTAATAACGTGCAACAGTTTGCTCATGTCTGAGGAGGGAATGCTACTAATGTTTCACATCAATTAAAAAAAAAAAATCTCTAGTGTCCTCTAGGATATATATTTTTAAAGAACATGCTTTGCTGCTGTGTGTGACAGGGCTACATATGGTACAGGAAATTGTGATGATTTTCAGGTTATGTTCATTACATGCAACTGAGAATACATATTATTATCCTGTTCTTTCATATGCTGCAGTTGGTTGTTTTTTACTTCAGGTCTAATTTTAAGCTACTGCTGCCTCTACATTTCTCTGCATACTGCTTCTTCACCAAGACAAGGCCCTTTATACCAAATTATTACGACTTTAATTTGTGCTATAATTGGCATCATATTGCCATTTATCCGGTGGCTTATATGTATGAATATCTTCTAAGCATATTCCTCAGCCACTTGCAGACTATATTTCTTAGCTGACAACATTTAATACCTTCAAGGAGAGGAATGCATTTGTGTCTTCTCTTTGTGTGCATGTTTCTGGTGTTTTTGCTAGCGCTCATTATGTGTATTCTGTCATGCTGTTTACTTTACCCTCCACTCCTGAGACCTTTGCCTTGTTTCCCAGGTTTGGCGTTTCATTAATAAATCACAGCTTTTGGACCTTGCTGGGGAACGACTGCCTTTTATAACATTCTACAATAGTATCAGCACAGTTAGAAGGTACACCTAGAAGGTACATTCATATGCCACAACACTTCCAGAACAATACCTGCTTCAAAGGCAAGGCAAGATGAAGAAGGCTATTTATCGATGGAGTCTATCTGACGAGCTGGAAACCACAGTCATTTTCATGAAAGGTCCATTTAAAACAAATCCTGCTTTCATTTTCCTGAGGGCCCACTTGAATTCCTTCCACATAGAGGGAAGGTCAGGACTGATGTTCTTAATCCTTAGAAGCAAGGTTTTTCTATGCTGCTTCTGTTGTTAATGTTTGCTGCAGGGAGTGAATAATAAGCCAGAAAGACTCTGTTTAGTGAAAGCTGAAGGAAGGGGGGGGAGCCCCTTGCGGGCACCCTGCGTCCCTTGCCAGCCACGTTTCTGCTCTGTTGAGTGCCGCCAGCAGATCAGCTGTGGGTCCCGCGTTGGGCTGGAAGAAATACGAAAGCCTTCCCAGGGTGCTTGCCATGCCAGCCAACAAACAAGCAAAAGAAGCAGCCTTCCTCAGTCTGTCTGTGTGCGATCGCCATTCGGAATTGTAAAAGCAAACACAAGAACTATCAGAATATGTTTTGCATCAGATTTTTTTTTTTTTTGTCTTGGTAGATGTTTGGAATAACAAATTTGGAGTGTGGTACTCTAAGTAAATACAACCATAGCTGAAGTAGTTCTGATTTGGCTCACCATGAAGATATTCAGCATCTCACCAAACAGGCTCTTAACTTTCCTGCAAGAGTTTGTCATGCTAGGTAGGTAGTTTTCATAGGGGTAGGTAGTTCTGCTGTTTTCAGCATATTAACACGGAATTGCTATATTTTCAAAGATACTCTTTTTGTTTGCTACCATTTTATTCTTCTGATTTAATATTTCAAGACCCACTCAGAACTGAAAGGTGTTGGAGTGGCACAATAGCAGGGTGAGAAGGAGAGGGTAGGTGGAATGAGGATCAAGAAGTCTACAGCTGAGGGAGATGATGATGCTCACTGTTTCTAGTTGGTCTGAGTTAAACTTCAGGGTGCCAAACTATTGCGTGGCTTTTATTAGGATCCTCTTGTTCAGTGTTGCCTCTTAAGAGCAAACTCACCATGAACAGAGTTGCTTTTGCAGAGATCGTGCTGGTACATACTGCAAGTGGTGTGCATGTGTTTAAATTTTCCCTTTTTTTTTTTTTTCTTTTGGTTTTTTCCCCCATGTAGTGAAGCAGCCTGCAGTCATAGAATGAAAGGGAAGAGGGAAAAACAACCTCAAGGTCAAAAGCATTTTTCTAATTCCTGGAGCAATTTGTTGACATTCCTATTTCCTTTTGGAATGTTGCACTTCTCTTTCAAAGATGCGTGTGCTCCTGCATCCTGCTCAAATCAGCTCATCAAGCAGAATTAGAGGCTGCAGAGATTAAAGATTGGGCAAATGAGCTTATATCTTCAGGAAATTTTAGAAACCTGGATAAGAAAGACTGTAAACACACAGCTGAACGGATGGGTAGGTGAGGTCTACAGGGAAAAAGAAAATAGTAGATATCAAAATTTTACTTTAAGATACCAAAATAAAAAGTGAAATGTCAGTAGAATTCTGTGCCCTGCTGTAGGTTATGGGATTGGGAAAGGACTACTTTCTGCTTTTATTCCATGATTGAGAGTTTGATTTCCAGAGTGTTTGAGCATCCACAGTTCCCATTGATGGAAACAGAGTTTTTAGGCACTTTCAGCATTCTGAAAACTAGGCTGGTTTACCTAGTGGTACAGACCAGGACTTGCTTCCTTCTGGAAATGGAAAGTGAATGATCTCATTAGGGTGTGCCAAGGATTTCTCTTCAGATAATCCCAGGTTAGGAAGCCAATGATACTTTCAGGCGTTTTGATTCAGTTTCTGACTGGTGCATATTTGCCTGTACACCAGTTCCTGAACAGGTGCTGCTGCTGCTGAACTGGAAAGTAGTTTTTGTTGTTGCCGCTGAATGCTGGAAATAGGATTAATGTGTCAGTTAATAAACAGTGAACAGTGATGGTCAAAATAGTGTTACAAATCTCCATGGCTTTGGACCATCTGTGAAGTATAAAATTTGCTTAATTCTAGTGAGTAGTAACTGTGGGTGATTTTTATCAGAACTAGTTGATCACCAAGGAAAACTGAGCTATTTTAGGAAGACAGTGAGTTGCTAAGCCTGGCATTGAAGCAGCTGGTGCTACTGAACATGCTAATTTTTTTTTTTTTTTTTTTTGGATGAGATGAAAGAATAAAACCGGTAAGTTGTAGTGATTACAGAAATTGTGGCTCTTTTTGTAGGAGCAAGTTGATTAAGCCTGGTGTCTGAGCCAGATTTGAAGCTGGGTAGTTACCTTTTCCTTACCAAATAGCTGAGTTTTTCAGACCATCTGTTCACACCTGACTTTTGGCACCGTTCCCTCGGTTGTGGCAACGCAGGCAGCAGAGCGAAACAGCCACAGCTCCACAGTGCCCTCCTGTTTGGCCACAGAAGACAAACGTGTACATGTCCCACCCTGATTTCCCCTGGTGATCTAAAGGCGACCATGCTGATGGTACATGGAGCATGGCACAGCTCTGCCATGGCCTGTCTGTGCCTGCACCAGTGAGGTGGGATGGAGGAGCACCTAGTCCTTGCTTCTGAGAGTTTTACATCAACAGATTTTTTTCCTGTGAAGAAATGAATCCCTAGGTTTGATTCCTAATTAGCTTAAGTTTACTTTTTATCACCTTATGTGTGAATGCAGAGTGAATTTGACATGCTTCTACCGCCATTCCTTTTATCTTTAATACTGTATATGTTGGAAGTGCAAGAGTAAATGTTTGCAGATCCTGACCTCTTGTCAGGTGAGATGCCACCAGTGGTTTGTTGCAGGCTGGTGAGGAGTCAGGTTGCCGAGCTGCTTGTGGCTTCACGAGTGACTGGTACGACAGGAATACATAAATTAAGTTTGTGTGCAGTCTGCACTAGGGGCTTGCACAAATGGATGTTAGAAATGAACTGAAGATATGTAATCCTTTGGCTGTTGTCTAAGGACAATCATGTAGCTTCTTTGAATCTTTGTGTCTCTTTTGATGGATAATGCACTTACCTCCTAGGCCTGCAAGCATTTGAAAATGTGTAATAGCATTCATTGCTTTTGTACAGCCAGGCACTAGTAACTTTCCTGGATCCCAGCTTTTCTGCACTTGCAGTTGGATATTCCAAGCATAACATCTCACTGGCTCCAATGGACCATCCAGAGCTCGCTGGCAAAGGGTGATTTATGCTTTTGGTGGGAAGGAAGTCTTTACTCCATAGAGCTGTTGATTCTAAATGGTGGAGAGGTGACACTTCCCTCATTCTGAAAATAAACTGTTAGAGGAAGAAATTAAACCCGCTTGATTGCCACCTTCCCATCAAAGAGGCAAGCATGTATAAACACTTTTGGAAACGTTCCAAGGTAGAATAGAATGGACTTGCTTGGACTTGTTTGCCCAGCTGCTCTCTTCCCCAAGTTGGAACTTTGTCCAGGCAGCAGGAAGGTGACCCTCATGGCTCCACTTTCCAATGCTGCAGCCCTAGGAGGTGCCAGGAGATGTGAACATAAGTCCACTGTCATCACACTTAATGAGACTTAATGGATCAGGCACCTCAGATGATGCTTTCTCAATGGGAAAGATAGGGAATTTACAGTGGGCTTATGCAAGTCCATAGTTTATGACAGATATGTTGAAGTAATCTGTGTGCCTCCTGTGCCCGTACTTTGTGGGCTCTGGCTTGTAGAAAACTTGTAATTTAACAGTAGTCAGCAAGTATTTTTTTGTGGCTCAGGAATATGTCTTATATGTAATATGGGAAGATCTCTTTCAGTTGTAAACTCAAGATTTTCTTCCTTTTCCCCCAAATTGCCAAGGAAGCAATTTTTGAGATTTATTGCTGTGTTGATGGGTTTTGGCCTTGGAGTGATTCTTTGCTATTTTGAGATAGTGTGACAATTTTTTGCCTTGCCTTTGGGAGAAGAAGTGGTGTTCTTTGGTAAGTTTATGAAAAGTAGCAGGTTAAAAAAATTATTCTCAATTGGGTTTTGGTTTGGTTTGTTGGTTTGTTTTGGTGAGGGTTTTTTTTGTTACAGTATAATGAAGGCCTAATTGTAATTAAAGGTAGATGTGAACTTGAAACCCCCCACCAAACTATCTGCTGTAAAAAATGCTATTTTGATTTGAAGTTGGCTTGTCTTTAACAAAAGGAATCACTCTAAGGTTAATTCAAAGGCCTGCTTTTTTTTTTCCCAGAGATCTCTGTGACAGGAAGATAAGTTTTATATTTCCAAAAGAAAGCACTATCTTTAAGAGGAAAGGAGATGTCTCTCTGTAGAAGTAATGAAGTGATCTATAATTTCTAGTCCTAGCTTTTTTATTTTAAGGAAAAAGGAAGACAAACAAAATTGCCCACTACTCTTTAAAAGCCTTTGCTACTGCTCTGGGCACCTGGAAGATGCTGATTCTGCCCCCTTTAGCTCAGCTATCTCTTAAGTGGGCTCATATGACCAGAGGAGTTAAACCAAATAAATGGGCCCAATATTCATGTGCGGTGTCCCATATTGCCTGCCCCCCC
>VZTL01003178.1:55075-96343 GCA_013400535.1 Scopus umbretta | reverse complement strand
CCCCCCCCCCCAGGAGCATGGCAGTTTGATAATGATGGCTTTAGGAAGGGCTTGTGTTCTTTATTTGGAGCAGCCTTTAGCAGTTTTCTTATGTTACGTCTTGAAAAGGGCTTTTCCTATCTTTTGCCATTCCTTCCCTGAAACTCAGTTAGCATGTCAGAGGTTGTCTTTCAGCTTTATTTAGACAAAAGTCCTCAATCACATGGAGAGAATTTGGTGATCTATGTTTGTGAGCTTATGCTGGAAAGTGCTTTTCTATCTCTGTTTCAAGTAATAGCCTTTTATTAATATTTGTGGGTGTGACAGTTGCGTATGTGTGTCATAGCCTGAAGTCCTAATTCAGTGTTGTTCAGTAGTTACCTGGGCAAGATGTCAAGAATTTTCTTCTCAATAAAAGTTAAGTAAGGATCCAAGGATTTATGTAAAAGGTGTTGTAAATAGAAAGGAAGAAGGAATAAGCCTTTTGCTCAATGTCTAATTATATGGCTGGGCCTTGCCTTCTGGGGATTGATGGGAATAATTCCTCTTCTGTCTGTGGCTGTGTCTTAGGGGAGAGCGATATAAACTAAGTCAGAATGGTTGAATGTTTTCTTTAATTGGCTTTAGCAAAACAGAAATATTTAGAGAAAATATTTCTTGTATTTAGTTTTCATTTGAGGATTACAAGCACTTATTTGTTTAAATCAGGATTTTTTAATAATAGTATTACTTTAGCCTGAAAAATTTCATAGGAAAACAATTTACTGTCTTTCAACTCTTAATTTTGTTGTTCTCTTATCCTTAAAAGGGGAAAACTTTTTTCAGGAGAGCTAGGGATGTGAAATATGTATCTTGGGAGTGGTGAACAAAATACAACTCTATAGGCCTCAGTTTTCCAAAGAGGCATCACAATAAATAGCTGGATCAGTGAAAGACTTAAACCACTGCGGGTTTTCTCCCTCTTCAAATTGCGGACGTAATTATGCTTCCTGTGTATCTGCTAATGCTGCTCAGAACACCATAGACAGCCTAATTCTTTGAAAATCCAGAACAACTATGTGGATCCAGTTTTTCTGAGCTGTGAGCAATTTGTCTGTACTTAAATGGGAGTACTAGCTCTTCCTCTGTGTTGCCCTTCATCATGCAGAAGCTGGAGAGGCAATGCAAACTCTTGGGCCATCCAGGAGCTGCCTGTCCTACTGATGTACCAGCAGAGCTGGGGTTGCTCTCACCTCACGGGATCAGAGCTTTTCTACCAGAGCAATTTTTATGTTTTCCTCATCTTTCACTGCGATCCTGATAGCAGTGGCTCCTGGCTGGGCTGCTGTATCATAGCTGGACACCTCAAGCTGTTTTCACAACCACATATGAACCAACAAATGAACCAAAACATTGCTACATGGTTTATTTCCAATTTGCTGAAAGCAATAGGCAAGCCAGTGGTACCTGCACCATTTTTATGGCAACTCATTTGTGGTGAGTTGCAATGAGTTGGTTGCAGAGTGCACCGTTACTCTTTCCCAGCACAGGCAATTAGAGGTTGCTGTCATTCTTTTCACCAGCTCCTCACTACATCAAGTGTTGATCTTGCAAGCCTAATTGTCAATACTAGAAGATGAGATCACTTCTATATACAGGATGGCATTTGCTTCAGCATCCCTCTCATAATCTGTGGGAAAGCCAGCATCCAGAAAAAAGTGCGCTTGTATTTTTCAGGAATTTAATGCATCACGTTAAAGCTTTCCCCGTGCCATAGCAAAGCAGGGACCATATGAATTTTTGCCTTTGCATAGAGCATGTTTTTGATTCTTTGTGCTAATATATTCGTTCCAATTAGTGTAATTCCATATATTATTAACTTTTGTAATTGGAGGGAAAAAAAAAAAATGATAGGTAGTGGAATTATCTGTATTTTTTATGAACCTGAATATCCCTGAGCAGAAGTCCCCTTTGCTTACGAGGCAGTCACTTGAAGATGGGACTTACTGGTGTTTCTGTTTTCTGGGAGCGTGTTATGCTTTCCATATTATCTTCATTTTCTTAAAGACCAGTTGTGTAATGGGGTGGTGGTGTATTTTCAGCTTCCTTTGCCACCCCTTTCTTTAATGTTATTTGAAGCTACAAGTTCACCAGGAGCTGAATTCCTGTTTATCTCTTCAGAATTCCTTCAGTATTAGATCAGAACCTGGAAGGGATCATCTGATTTACAAGAGAAGTCACTCTTTTCATTTGGAGTCAAACTCTGACCCCAGTGAAGGTCAGCAGTGAAAGTTGTATTGACCCCATGGAGCCAGTTTATCTGCTCCCCGATCTCAATTCAGCAACATAATTAAGCTTTTTGCCTGCTTTCAAGTGAAATCCACAATTCATTTGGGATTTGGATATGGAATCCAAGTCATACCTGTTCCATTTACTTAAAAAACCCATGATTTCAATGCCTTACTCTATTGCTGCTGTTCTTGTGAGTGTTGTGGAGCAGCCAAAGTTCAGAAGGAGCGAACTGGATTATATGCCCTGTAATTCAGCCGTGGACCTGAGGGCACTGGGAGGGGACTGGGAGAGCATTATGTGGTGGCAGTGGGCCAGACCCCAGCCTGCTCCCTTTTTACTGTGTGGGGTGCCTGTCCCTGCTCCAGGGCATCAATTTGAGCAGCGGTCTGCAAAATGGCTCATGGCTGGAGGCGAGGAGGTTGGCTCAGCTGAGGCAAATGACTCTGGTTCTACTTCCCCATCTATTAAACAGGGATAGCAACTCCACTCTGCTCTTCGGAAAGGGGCAAAGAGAGTTCTCGTTAATTAGTGAGAACTAACTGCTTGTAGAAAGTCTAAAAGTTGCAAGCAGCTACCTTTCAGATGTGTATCCAAACTTAAGGTCCTAGCTTTTGAAGGCTTGCCCACCCCTATTAAACACTTGAAGGAGAAATCGAAGCAACCATCCTCTGTTAATGCAGGCAAGAAATACTGAGATGCTAGCGCCATATATTTTGGCAAAGGGCAGTAAAGACGTAGGAATAAAAACTGAAATGATTCTGTAAAGCTGAAAAAGATTAGCTCATGGCGCGTTTGGTCTAGACTGCAGTCTTGCGTTATTTTAACTAAATTTAAAACATGCTTTTGAGAAACATGTTGCATTTTAGCCATGTACAATCAATTCAGGAAAAAGCTAAATTTGTGTGGAGTATGAGCATTAATGGCTATACTGGAAAGATTTTTGGTTTCATCGTGATACATTAGGTTAAAGGAAAACCTTCAAATGAATTTATTCTTCTCTTGAAAATAATACAGATATGTAAGGATATTGCTTTTAAAAAATAGTAATAAATTAAGTTAACGTCATCTTGTGGAAATAATCTACTCAGTCATGCTGATTAAAAGAGGAATTGTTATTTATGAGGGAATGTGGTGCCTTTAAGAAGATGCCTTGTGAACTTTAATAGAAAATAGTTTCTTACATGATGTTTTTGGAGGCTTGTAGTGGAATTGAATGGGAAAATATATCCTTACTATAGAATTCCAGAAGTTACTACAGTATTTTAATTAAAACTGTCACATATAGACTTGTCCCCAGTAAAGTACAAAAGAATTAGGGAAATTTCTGTGGAATCCCCATGGAATTATATCAGATTTTTCATATAAAATATTTTCTTTACATAATACATACAGTAATCAAAAGCCTGAAAAGTTTCTGTATTACTTGTAAACATTTCAGGAATCTGTTGGAAGTGAAATCTTGGACTCAAACACTCTAATGAAGTGAATTTGTTTATCACGTGACTTACTGGAAGGAAGGAGAGGGAAATGTGTCCAAATGTTAAATAGCCATTCAAAGGTTAGCGAAATCATTCATTTTTAGTCCGTATTTTCTCTCTAATAAGGAAAATAAGAGTTCCTGCATTTCCTCTAATTACATCATGTTCTGACTAGAGGACCACATTGCTAGTGGAGGTAAATCATTTTGATGACTTGGCCGATCATGTCTAAGCGTCTTTAATATAGGCCTGCGTAGCTTTTAATTTAGAGCCAAGGACAAAGTCTAACACTAACTCATAAGATACCTTTCCAAATTAGATGTATTCTGCTAGTCTTTATGGTTCTCTATGTCTTTGTATTATGACTTGCAGACCCTCTATGTCTTTGTATTATGGCTTGCAGACCTTATTCCAGGAAAAGGCCTCTTAATTCTGGTGAAAATTTGACATTCTATTCTGCAGACTCAGTAGTAAGTTAAGTATGCTGCCAGTTACTTGGTTGTCACACTGATACTTCTGAGCTGTGAGGCTTGTTTTTTTCTAATGGGATTTATTTTGTAGGGTAAATATTATACCTTGATGGTAGTCCTGAAGTCTCTTAAAACCTCGAGTAACCAAGAAAAAAAATAGATATGAATTCCATGTTATCATTACTGGGAGACAGGCAATTTAAACACTGGTTTTCCCTTTGTCCTCAAAACTTGGTACCAGTGAAGAAAGAATCAGAGATGCATAGTGAATGCTGCTGGCTGTCTGCGTGTGACAGAGACCGTCCTGCGTCCTCCTTGCCTTGACATTTAGTCCAAAAATGTGACTGTTCCAGCAGATTTTTCCCCTGTAGTCCTGACTGGTTGAGGAAGTTTTGATACAACATTTTCCCATGGAAAATACAACATTGTAGTTAACCCAACACTTTTTGCCAAGGTGTGCTGACTACGGTGAAACTTTAGATGAAGAGATTGGAAACAAAAGACTTCTCCAACCCAAAACGGAGTTTACAGTCAAAAGGACATGGACAACAGAAATGGACAGCTCAATGGATGTGGCCCAGAATTGCCTCTTTGCAGGGGATGCTCATCTGAGAGATGGATCAAAGTCCATCCGCCACACACCAGCACTTTTCCAGGATTGTTAGTGCTGGATCTACACCCCGTTGGATCACTCGGTGGTAGCAGTTTGATCCAGACCTGATGTAGACCCATGCTTGCACTCCTGTCAAGTTAGCCAGCCTGTAACTTGCTGAATTTAGGCCACCCTTGTACCAGCTGCGAGAGAAAATCTTGATCCAGCAGTAAGCTTAGCAGTACAAAGGAAAGTTCTCAAAATTTCTCAAATACGTTTGGACCAGTGGAGTGTGGTTATTCCAGATCAGCACTTGGGCTTTGATGGCTGGGCAATTTTGGGGACCCCAAAATCGGAGCCCTACAAGTGCACTCACTCACTGCATCCCTAGTGCCCGACCTGGCGCAGTGGTTTGAATCCAGGTCACAGGGAGTGCTCTGACTTCTGAGTTTCTGGCTGTTCTGGGTGACCTGGGTGCAAACTAACATGCACACACAAATACACTATTTTTCCAGATGAAAACATTTTTTTAAAAGTCCAGATTTTATCCTGGCCCAAAACAGCTCCAGCCTTGGAAACCTTGACATTTTTCATAAAACAGCATCTTTGCTACCTTGCCAGCACTGCTCATCACTGGAGCTCCATACCTGAGAGTGCTTTTTGGGGCAGAAAGAGCCACCCTGGCCATACTTGGTTTTGCCAGTGCTCCCTTCTGCATCTGACTGCGGCGTAGTGAGGCAGGAGCAGCCCACGTGGCATGCCAAGTGTGCTTTTTGCAATTAATTACTCCCCTTTAGAGAAGCGTGAGCAGAGCTGATGAGTTTAACAGGGCTGAACTGCCTTTTCCCCCTGCAGCTCTGCCTGCAAGCTGCATTTCAGCTGACTTTGGCTCTTCCTCTCGGTGTGTTTCCTCAGCTCAGGCTGCAGAGCTGGAGCAGCTTGGACTGGGAGCATGAAAAGTGTGTCATGCCAGGTAACATATGTGTGGGACTGGGGCTAGGAAGCTTGTGGGGAACTATAAAACTTAGAGAAGCAAATGTTTGTGTTCAGCATTTGGACCTGGCAACAGACACTGTCTTTATCAAGGCTGCACTCCCTGCTCTCTGAAGGGCAGCAGCAGAGTACGCACTTAGTTTAAGTCATGCACGCAAGGGTTAAACTTGCTTCAGAGCAGCTTGAAAGTGAGGGTTCGTTTTTATGGAGGGAAAGGGAATCATCTTAAATAAGTGCTGGAAATCAAGAAGGAGTTTTGCAGCCCAGAAAGAGCCTCCGGGGTGAAATGTCAAAGCCAAGTGCATTTTCTGGTCTCAGTATAGTTTTGAGATAATCCCTTTTGTTGCATTAGGAGCCCCTGAACAGAGCAGTATTTCTTCCGTGCTTTGACAGGCTGCTTATAGGCAACGCTTTTCCTAACTGATATGTATGTATATATGCATCTGGATTCTTATCTAGGCTGAGCTCTGAAATCTGGAGTAACTACTTTGATGAAATTAGTGGATTTACTCCCAAGTTTACATGCATGTAGTTGAGATTATATCAGTTTAAAAAAACCCCAACAAACTACTTCACAAGATTTGACATCCCAAAAATAACCATTAAGAAGTGTGAGGAAGACATCTTTTTTGCATAGTTTCTCCCACCCTTTTTAACTCCTGAGTGTACAGCCCTACCTGGGTGAGTTAGAAGAAGCTGGGGCTGCAGCGCCGGCGTCCATGCAGGTTCCCTCGTGCATGGTGCCTCTGAACTGCAGCGCTCAGCCTGCTCTGCCCACACACTCCTCCGTGGAGTGGAAACCTATGCTGTGCAAAGTCGCAATTCGGAAAATACAGTAAAAGGCATGACTAGAACGTGCCTCGGTTTTCAGGAGCTTTCTGCAGCAGGAGGTCTCCAGGCAGTTTCTGGAGGAGGTAAGGTGGTTTCCGATGCAGGCAGATTGCTGTAGCAGAATGTCCTGATAATCTTGGGCTGCAGCACTAACCACACATGTCTTTGATTAGATGCCATTGCCAAGAACCAAATGCAGTGAAGCCGTTCCTGACTTTTACTAAAAAGTGAGAAACTCAATCCATAGAGGGAGAGAGGAGCTGTGTGTAAGCATCATCAGTAACAGCCTCACCTTGGGAAAGGAGACATAATGGCCAAAGAAAAGGTTGAATTTTTGATTTAATTACCCAAGTGTTTGCAAATATTAAGTATCTGCTGTTTTGGCTCTTGTTTTAATTGGGCAATACATGTAGCGTGCCATGGGAAATGAGGTCTATGTGCCACCTCAGTCCCATCTGCTTGTGCCTCTTCTCACTTCACTTTCTTGCGGGTGGAACAACATTAAGGAACTATGGAAATTATAGACAAAAATCTGTCATTGCACAGCTCCCTGCATGCGATCTGTTTCTACACATGGCAGTGGCACAGAGGGTTTGCCAGCTGGGTGCAGCCCTGTCCTTGCTGCAATTCAGGACATGCCTAAAGTACCACTTTAGTACTGCGGGAGTCTGAAACGCAAGGAATCATGAAACAGTTGTCTTGTTGGTCCATTTGCCAAGCTCTCCTGCAGCATCATTGAATTTCTAAAGCCACAGGTTCTCCTGTAGTAAATGTGCTCATTGTGAGCCCCACAGAAAAACTATTACCATGTTAACCTGGCAGGCTGTTCCTCAGGTCCTGCTTCTCATCTGACCCTGGGGACCAAGCTGGCAGGGACTTTTCACAGTGAGGAACAGTTGCTGTAGCAGGCTGTTGCTTATCCTACAGAAGGAAAAAAAAAAAAAAGCCAGCAGCTTCAAGTAATCCAGTGGAAAATGGACTTTAAAAAATAATAGTGGGTTGGGGATTTTGCTTGTTTCCCATTATTTTGTTTTTGCTACAAAGCATTTCAGAAAAGTGCTTGCATGACATGGGATGACAATGCCAAGAGAAAAGCCCTTCAGGAGAAAAAGTCCCCTCCCTAGGAAGGGAGTTAACAAAAAAACCAAACACACCCCAAACCCACAACCCTGCAGCCTTGATACATATGCAGATAGCTATGGAGATGTCTGGAATGTAGTACTTAAGAGTAAGTTTTTCAAGTGGCAAATAGGTCTTTGGTGAAAGGTCCTTTTGAGACATTTTCATTTTTTTTCTGTAAATCTATGTGAGTAAAATTTGCTGGCAAGCCAGCGCTAATGTTTGATATGGAGCCGAGTCCCCCATCACTCTGAGAAAAAAAGCTAATGTATTTGAAAGGTTCTCTGTGTTCGTAGGTGATGGCAGGGTTGTAGCAGAGTTAACCACAAAGGAAGTATCGTAGAGTCACCAGGCAAGTTACTTTAATTAGACGAGTGCAGTCTCACCTGTATGGGCTCTTCCCACTGCTGCCCAGGCTGCTGCTGTCACATGGCTTATCTGAAGCCTGATGTGGTTGGGAAGAAGGGAAATGGGATGAACTTGCATCCCATAGTTGAAGGACTGCAGGCGGGCTCTCCAAGTCCAGCAGCCGTGGGGGCATGTTGCCACTGCAGCAACTCCATCTTAGCAAGCTTGGTGCTTTACTGGTTCAAAACGTCACGGTCTCTGTACTAAAGCTAATTTCTGTACCGGGACCATTGAGTCCAGTGTGACACGAGTGTGTTGTACGTTATGAGGAAGTATGTGTTTTTGGGACCAGGAAACAATAGTAATATAATTGTTGGGTTTTTGACAGATTCTTAATATGTTGGTGTGGACACTGTTTTTTTTTTGTTTAGAGGAGACTACGGGATGGGGAGGAGGGGTTTGTATTTGCCCCGATTTCACCATAATTATCTGTCCTTAAGGTAGAAATGTAAAGAGATATGCAAAAATTACTACGGATAATAGCTTTGGGGATGTTGCAAGGAGTTGTTGTTTTGCAAATAATTTATGGCATGAAATCACAAACGCACATGCTTTCCTGGCGGCAAAGGACACATGAGTGCTTTCTGTGCTTCTGGGAGTCCTTGGCCTGCAAAAAACCTGCAGCTGGGAATGTAACATGTGCCTTCAGCCAGGGGATGGGCTCGAAATGACCATGTCAAAAAAACAACATGTAAAAAGATGCAGTCCCTGACAAGACAATGCAGGTGTGTCCTCCCCAGCCTTTCCTTGATGATCTATGGCAGGAAATGGTCTGGAGTTTTAAGCCAAACTTACCAGGTTCTGAAAATAAAAGTATTCATCTACTTCATGCTTTCTGATCCTTTTCCTTCTTTTCCTTTCTTTTGGGCTGCCATGCACTTTATAGTGCAGGTACAATTGACTGTAGGCTAGTTAGGCTATAATTGTGGCACAATTACTACTCAGTCCTAATGTTGGCACAATTACCTCTATCTTATTAAAATGTAAATCGTGCTTCAGCCCTGCCCTCTTTAGCATTGCTCCTTTAACCTTACCCTTAGCAGTTTTGCTGTTTGGGATGTTAGCTACACGGTCCCCTTCCAGCAGCCATTTGGGAACCCGTTCTCCTCTGTATTCATACTTACTGCTGAATCCCGTAGTCTTGCTGCCTTGCTGAGTGTGGATGTAGAGCCTGCCTTTGGGTTACTTACCTGTTTATCTCTCAGGGAGTCCTGTGGGCTTTTCAGCAAGGTACCTTGGTTTCCATTGCGTACTCCCTTGTGTTGTGTGTAGAGCCCTGGACAACAGCTTTGCTGCCTTGTTTGCCAGTCCCCTGTTAGCAGAGCAAACCACTTTGTTGCCCTGTTTTAGGTTCCTGCTCTGTAAGAGGAAAACTGCAGCAGACCTCCCTTACAAAGTGCTTTGGGAGTCCCCGATGGAAAGTGCCACGTGGAACTGGGCACTGCTACGTACCTGTGCTGCGTCATTGCTACTGCAGCTGGGACGGGAGCTGCGGTCTGAGATCAACCCTTCCTCCTCCGTAGCACCCAGCATCTCTCTGTAACTATTGTGACAATGCACTGCACGTGTGTGAAAATAACCCCTGGAAGCAGCACCTTTCCAGGGGCTGTGTAAGCTGTAATACAGTGCTGGCTGTGCCCAGGACAAACAGACTGAGTGCTGCTGCGAAGGCAGAAATTCCCAACAGCTGAGGCAGGGTTTGGCATAAATACCAAGACATTGACATTTGCATTTCTTGTTTTCTGGACACATTCGCAATTCTATTAGAAAAGCCCTGTTCTTAAAAATGTGAAGGTGTAGGGAAATTCCTTTGAAAACAGCCTTGTGCTAAAGCAATTAAATAATGTCAGATAATTAATTCCAAGAGAAGGATGAAAGTGCTGAAAGGCAAAATAATAGAGAGAAAACGATCTGCAAGTTTTTGAGGCACTTCTTATTGGAAAGGAGGGGCTTATTACCGAGATGAGGTTTTCAGAGGTTTAAAGTAGGGTTCAATAGCTATGAAGGCTGGATTGTTTGGCACCAGCATCTCAGTTTGTACCTCTAAATGCAGTTAATGTAGGTGCAATAAACACACGTGCAAAAGAATAAAAGGAAAAAAGCGGTGCAAGTGCCATAGGAAATGTGTTGCAGCAAAATGCAAGCATAGTTAAGTGAAAAAAAAATATTGATACCTACTTCTGAAAAACTGGAGCACTCTCAAACAACAATGGAGAAGTTTTGAACGATCACCAGATCCTATGTTGTCTCTGGATTTGCTCCCTATGTCTATATGCCTCTCTGTGTCCTATATGGCACCAGTACTGTGCCAGAGACACCACCACTGCCTGGTGCTGATCAGTATGTACAACAGAGGCATTTTTTTCCTCATTAAAAGTAAGAATTATTGTTCCTCTCCATCCTTAGGAAGCCCAAGCAGTAGCGATGTACCCCCCCCTCCAAGAGGGCAGAGAAACTGTGCTGAGAAGCACGCTCGCAGCTCCTTGAAGATGAGACATGCTTCTTTTTCTGATCTCCAGACTGACTTTCAGCATATCGCATGCTTGCTTGCAAGGTCACCTCCGACAGGGGAATTGTGTTCTTAGTTTTTGTTACCTCGTAGCCGTCTCACCGGGAAGTTGCTCGGAGCTCTGGGTGCAGGCCAGGAAAGCCTGTAGATCTCTGGCTGGAGCATGGGCAGGTGCGATGAGCTCTCTGCCTGCAGCCTGCCTGCATTCAAGTGTGGGATTCAGCTGGGGTTCAAGGTGTGCCAGTGTCTGGAGAGGGCTGCTCTTTTGTCCCCATGGAAGGGTGGTCCCCAAGTGTTATTCCAGATCCTTCTGTTCCCTTTTTTCTTCAGGGGGAGCTGCCTGCACTAAGATAGCTTTTAAGTCTAAAACTAAATCAGGTGCTAAGTAGGAGGGTTATAGATAAGCTAATGAAATTCCTCAGGCAATAGGAATTGAAATTCCTTTCTAAAAATGCCAAGCAGAATTAGCCTGTACTAAGTACAGCAACGGAAAGCACTCAATTTCCAACTCAGAGGGGCACCATTGGAAGAATTAACATAACACTTGAATTAAGGTAAATAGTTACTGAACTGATTTAAAGTTATACAGGAATAAGACTTCAGTTCAAACCGCAGTTCGCTTCACAGAAAATGCCTCAGTAGTTACACACGGAGGGCCATGAACGTGCCAGGAAGCTGGGCGCTGGAGAAGACCCTGTGTGGTTTCATGGAAGGGCAACGCGGAAGCTCTGCTAGCACATCTCAGCTGTTCTGGACCGGGCGCTGGAAGGGATGGGCCAGCCCTGATGTAGATGTCCAAGACCCTGGCAGGGACTCCTGCCTTTTGACGTGGCCTCTGCCACCCGCTCCTGCTGCACTTTTGGCTGCAACACTCGCTCTCCCGCCTCAGCTTCGCAATTTGTAAACTGGAATTAATAGCGGCAACCGCTGGGGTTGTTTAGAGACTTCCCTGTGTTAAAATGCTTTCCACTTCCACGCTGTTCCAGTAGTGCTCAGCATTACTGTTATTACATGATGCTTTCTTAGCTTGCTGTTCAGAAAAGCAGCTGCCTTCCGTGGGCTGGTGTAAGCTACCGTTATGCTGGGTAGTATTATGTACGCTACTGTACTTCTGGCATCTGGGTCTATCATTTAGATTAATTTGGAAATTGTGTAGTGAATTGAGGAAAACCACTGTTGAATTGGAGTTTGTTAGCCTGGAAAATATAATTAGTCCAAACCCCCCTGTAACTGTGTAAAAAATGCAATACTGAATGGTCTTGCATATAAACCAGAGTACTGGAATATAACTTCTGGTACCTCTTCCTTTTTTTCTTTTTTCCAGTATGGGGTACTGCATCCTTTTTGTCCATGGTCTGAAAAAGCTGTCTACGTGGTTAAATAAGTGGAGGATTACTGTTCTGACCCTCTTTGCTTTACTGCTGCTGCTCTTCTCGTGGAAGACTGTGAAACAGAATGAAATCTGGCTGTCACGAGAATCCCTTTTCAGGTAGGAGTGATCACAGGAGAGTACTGGCATTTTGGTATTGTTTAAAATAAGTTTGTTACATGGAATAGTTTTCTTTAGCACAAGTCCTGCTGTTGATGCACTGCTGTGGTTAACATTTTGATCACTATAAAATAACACCTACATTCTGTTTTCTGGCAACTGTGCAAAAACTGGTGTCAGCACTTTATATGCTTATGCACAAACTTTGGTTCTGTCGATCGCATTTTTAAGACACACTGTTTTTAAATAACTTCAGCTCTGTAGATTTACCAATAATGTAACGCTTTCCTTTTTAAAGACATAGCAAAACTTCGTTGCAACCCTCCAGAACACCATAGTAACGCTATTGAATATATTGAATTTTCTTTAGCGATATCTTAATGACAAAAATGAAATGCCATGAAGTGCCAAACTTAATGTACCATATTTCATTTTATTTGATTACTCTTTGCCAAACAGCTCTCTTTACAACATCATTTATATATTTTTTTCCAGTGAAACAGACTGTTTCATTTTGCGTTTTGCTAGCAAATGCATTGCATTTGCCTCCAGCTGCTTTCAGCAGTTGTCTAATTGTGAAGTAATTGCAGAAACGCAGGTGATCTGCACATGGGTTGCTTAGCTTTATTTTCTAACTTATTGGCCAGAGCAAAGTTTAATTTACACAGCACTAAAGAGTATGAAATTATTTTTTATGTGTACCCTTCGGTCTTCAGGAAACACTGTTGAAGTGGTTGGAGATCTGTTAGTGGGATTTTTTTCAAAACAAACTGGAATAGGGATTTCTTTGGTCTGACGTGATTCATTGCCCCTCTCCCTGAAACGCTGTTTGCTGTTCAAACAATAGCAGCCATGGTGACCAGTACAGGCTTGCACAGCGATCCCTGTGAAGTGCATCTCCAGTCCAAACCTTTCTGGCTAGTGGTGGCCGCTCGGAGGAAAGCCAGATGCCTTTCTAAGTTGGATGACTCTCTTGTTGAAAGGGGGGGTGGGAAGATGGCAATTCCATATGCCGAGTTGCAGGCATAATCTGTTATCGTGTTGCGTACAGTTGTGGTTACCTGTGTTTACGAACGATGAAGTCGAACTGGAGCAGATGACAGAAGGACATTCCTCCCAGTAAGGAGCACTCTTGGGATGATATGGGGTGCCAGGGAGTCTGTTGCAGAAGAGGAGGCTAAGATTATGTCTGCTTGGTTGGATGCAGATGGTCTTCTGTCCATCCTACCTCTATTCAGAATAGAGCAGGGTGGCCATCTACAAACCAGCTCAAATTCAGAAACCATGCCACTGCTTTAATGCAGCACTGAGCTGGTGCTAATACACCTTGCCTCAAGGTAGGGATTTGGTGTTGCCCAGGTTAGTATACAGGGCTTGGTGGCTTGAGTCAAGCTGGCTTGGTCTTCAGCTCAGGTCTTTTGGGGACAATTCCAGGAGAGAGATCTGCCCTGGGCTTTTGAGGAGAAGGCAAGAATGTAAGTGTGCTCCTGCTGGATCACCTCATATGATGGCCTGCCCCTGAGAGCAATCGGCAGCAGATGCCTAGAAAAGCAATGTTAGAACAGGGCCAGCAACAGTGATGCTTCTCTCCAGTCCTTTCCCATCTTGCAGTAATCTGCAGTTTAAAGACTTCCTGAGTCAGGAGTTACATGCTTTTTTTGCTTTTAACAGCCACTGATGGACTTTTCTTCCATTAATGTCTCTGACTGCTTTTTTCAAATCTATTTATAGTTTTGGCTTCTACAACATCCTGTGTGCTGGGCTCTGTTGTTAAATTATACAGTGTGCAGACTAAGATTTCCCTTCTGTGTGCTGTGAGCCTTCTGCCTGATCATCTTGTTTGGTGTGCTGAATGAGTAGTGAGTAACCATGAACTCGTCACTTGTCCTCTGCCTTCCATGCCTTTACCCCCATGCCATCACCTAAGGCTGTCTCTTTTTCATGCTGGAGTCTGCTGGTTTTGAACTCTCCTCATATGGAAGCTGTTCTGCATTTCTGATCTTGCTTGTCAGTCTTGGGTGCTTTCAAACTCTAATCTGTCCTTTTGAGAAGGAGACCAAAATCACCTTTCAAGACATATGTGCAGCACAGTAACTTAGGACTGCTTTCTGGCTTTTGTTCTTCTACTAATTCCTGATCTGCCACTTGCCTTTTGTGACCTCTCCTAAGCACTGGGTGATATTTTCACAGCACTGTCCACACAAAATCCAAGGTATATATTGTGAGTGGAAGTGTCTGATTTATAGACACCAGTCTGTGTGCAGATTTATACAGATTTAGAGTATGTTTGTGTACACACTCTCTTGATAGTTGTAGCTGTACCAGAACGGCATTTCATCTGCTGTCTTCTTGCCTAACCTTCAATACTGTGAGATCTTCTGCAACTCTTTGTAGTTAGTTTTAATTCCTGCAGTATGATTCACATCAGTGTCATCAGCAAACATGTATCCTCCCTGTTTGCTCCCTTTTCCAGATCCTTTGTGAACACGTGAAGCAACTCAGATGCCAGTGCATGTCTCTTGGGAACCCTGCTTGCAGTCTTCTCCAGTTGTAAAGACTGTTCACGTACTCGTGCTCTTTGCTTGCTGTCTTTCAGCTAGGTATTGATTCGCAAAAGGACCTTCCCTCTTACTCCATGATGCCTTTAAGAAATTGGAAGTCTTTAGTGAGGGATTTTATCAAAAGCCTTTTTGAACATTCAAGTGCACAACATTGATGCGTGTCATTCTGACTGACTGGGCTGTATTTGGATTTTCATAAAACCTTTCTGTAGTTTCAGTATCATGTACCTGTTGAGTCCATCAAAGACCAACAGATCTGTCTGCCTAACTTCTTTCTGCAAAATATAAGGTTAATTCTTCTCTGTTGGATTGTAGTTATCCAGAACTTTGCTAGAACTAGTCTTTATTATGGTTTTCCCCAGATTACCTGGAGTGGAAGTCAGATTTGCTGGTCTGTTGTCCCCCAGATCCGTCCCCTGGAGCCAAATGACACCATGTTCATCACTTCCCGTTTCTCTAGTGCCGAGCCTCATTTAAATGATAGGTTACATACCGCAGCTAATAGCAGCTTCATGTTATTTCCTTTGGATGCATACTACCAGACCCAACAGATTTATAACTGTTCTTGGTGTTGATTTGTTTTAAAGCCTCTTACTGCCACTTTGGTTTGAGACAGTGCTTCGAACTTGCCCCTGCAAGGAAAGGTTCCCGTATGGCAACCTTCAGCTCCCCTGTAGTGAGCACTGATGCAGATAATACATTTAGCTTTTCTGCTGTGGCCTTTTCTTCTTCAAGCACTACTTTTAGACCTCCATCATCTATTTGCCTTAGGGGATCTTTGGCAGGTTTCCTATATCTGATGTATTCCATTAAAAGCTTTGATGGCTTTAGCACGTTTTTTCCTTAAATCTCTTTTGGTCTGCCTAATTATGGTTTATGTTTAACTTGCTGAAGTTTATACTCTTTTCCCTTTTCCTTCTGTAGCTGTGATGTTCACTTTTTAAAGGGTGTTTTTCATTTCTCATAGCCTTCCTTACTATGCTGTTTAACATATTGACCTTTTTGTTGTGCTTTTAAGATCTCTTTGATAGGTGTTATACATCTCTTGTGAGTCTGTAATGTGGTAGAACTCCTCTTGTTGATGGGAAGGAAATGCAAAAGAAGAGTAGTATAGCAAAAAGATAATGTCACGCGAGGAGTGGGAGATCTCCTCTTTGGGGCAGAAGGAGGAGGCTATATATAGGCTGATGAGGAGAGGAGGGAGAAGTGGATGGAGGCATGTGCAACAGCAATAAATTAGAAAGGACAGAGCAGGAGGAGGAGATAAGGAACAGCAAAGAAGTATGAGGGAAAATAATAAGGAAACAGAGCAAACCTATAGGTGTAGGAAAGGAGACATAAATCAACTTACTTGGTAGTCTCTGTGTGTGTTGAATTTATTTTTTTTGTAAGAAGTATGAGCTGAGAGAATCTTTACTCCCATTCCTATTTCTTCATTCTTTTTTCTCCAGTTGCTGCTTTAATTACAGCTTTTTCTCTCCTCTTACTTTCTTCCCCTTCATCTCTACTTTCCGTTCCTCCATTTGCTTGGATGTGTTTCTTCAGGGTTCGTCTGTCTTAATTCCCTTGGCTGAGACTTGTTCTGTTATGCATGCTTTCTCTACGCTGTCCAGGAGACGTTTATATGCTGAGCAGGTTACCGGTTTTGGGCTCGTAACAGATTTTGTACCGTTCTCAAGGCTTACCCCACTTTGACATTGTGCGGCAGCACTGTTGCCATCTCTGGGCCATCCTGACCCTCAGTCTCCAGCCCAGGGGCTAAGTTTTTTGGATGCAGAAATCCCACTGGGTCCTGGCTGAAAGGAACAGTGTGGGGGAGGATGCTGCTGTCTGAGGAAATGATGCATTGACACATAAGTGTACAAGCATATGTGCAAGGACTAAATGAGAAGCAAATGAAACACAAGTATAAGTGGCCAAATATATGGAGATCTAGATATTTGAGGTATATTATTCCAACAGATCACTAGAAGCCCCAAGCAGTTTGTCTTACTGCATTGGCAGGTGGGCAGGGAGGGCTTATTTGTTAAATATTTAATGAACTACCCTATAGAACGAATGCACAGGCCAGGAGGTCAGGCTCCAACTGCGGTCAATGTTAATGTCTGAAGCCAGGGACAGGGAGGTGAGGGCTGTGGGCTAACCTCTGCATCCGCTGCACTGACCTGTTCAGGGTTTGTCAAGCTGCCATGTTTCCTGTTGCTCCTGGAAAGCATCTGCATGCACTGCCCACGTTTGTGACAGTGCCTGGAAATGCAGTTATAACCAGCAAAGGAATTCTATAAAAGTGGCACTTTCTTTGTCAGCACTTTTCCCATCCAAGCCAGGTCTGCTGACTTCAGTAATTTGCAAAAACCAACCCATCCCTAAAGGTGTCATTTACTGCTGTGTTATTTTGTTAATTCTGAAAGCTACCTCAGCTGAGGAGAGCAAGTACTATTGCATTTTGTGCGTCTTCTATAGAACAGTTTAATATGGCCGAACATTGATATCTGTAAAATCAATACAAGGGTAGGAAGCTAAGGAAAGCGGTTGTTTGTGTCATCCAGAGAATAATTTGCTGAAGAGAACCTNGAGGAGGGTGTTGGTCTTTTTGCCCAAGTAACTAGCGATGGGACAAGAGGAAACGGCCTGAAGTTGTGCCAGGGGAGGTTTAGATTTGATACTAGGAAAAATGTCTTCACAGAAAGGGTTGTCAAGCACTGGAACAGGCTGCCCAGGGAAGTGGTTGAGTCACCATCCCTGGAGGTATTTAAAAGATGTGTAGATGTTGTGCTTAGGGACATGGTTTAGTGGTGGACTTGGTAGTGTTAGTTTAATAGTTGGACTTGATGATCTTAAAGGTCCTTTCCAGTCTAAAGGATTCTAAGATTCTAATGATTCCCAAAGCAGGGGAGACCCCATCAGTCTGCCAGAGCTCCTGCTGAGGCAGGAGTGGCCTCCTTGCGGTGTTAACTGTGCACTGTTCATATGAAATGGCAGATCACTGAAGCCTCTGCCCTGCACCCAGTCACTTTGCAGAGCAAAACATGCACTTAGGAAAACAACAGAGGGGATCACAGGAGACTTTTCCCAACTGAAATGGGATTTGGGTAATGCTGGTATTTGAGGTTGGAAAATAACAGTGGTATTTTATTTCTCTGATTTATGACTAATAGGCTTTTACCTTTCCATGGAGAGGAAGTGTTACATAAAAGGGTTTGTCTATTGTTTATTTTCCATTTATGTCACATACTGCTGCCGTAGAAGTCGAAAGGAAAGGAAATGCTCCGGAGCAGTGATGTCTGATATCAGTGGGCTTGTTTCTGGCTGGAGCCAGATCTGTGCCATAGGTTTTCAGAAGGGCACGTGTGTGCTGGGCTGGGGAAAAGGGAAATAGGAGAATTTGGAAAAGCACATTGGAAAATTAGATTGAAATTGTGAAAGACCGGGGGCATGCGGGAAGCAGAAATGGAAAAACATTGTGTTCTGCTTTGTTATTTATACTCCACCCTTTCCTGCTTGGCTTTCATTATGGACCTTATTGTTTCCTCTGTCAACAAGCAAACAGTGTTCTCGGCTGGTCAAAAATCAGTTAGCAGGAGTGTTTGCCTAAACTCTCCACGTCCACTGCTGTGTTTGCGACTATCTCCCACAGCACAGAGACTCTAAGCAGCCTCAGTCCTTGCTACGTGCATTTGCAAAATGCAACACCCCCCTCCCCACCTGTGCAAGGAGAATAAATAGGTCAGGGAGTGTGAGCGGTGTGATGCAGAAGAGAGCATCGTAAGGACCCAAACCGATTTCCGTCTTTCCTATGTCACCCCCACCCCAGCAGAAGCACACAGATGAAAGAAGCTTTATTAGTGACATTTTAATAAATGGGACCAGCAGGATTAATAATAAATTCTACTTAAAGGGAAACAGTCCAGAATTAAAATATTTAAACATATGCATCTTACTGTTAAAACCGTATCTCATTAGAACTGAAGTACTCGTGCATATGTAATGTACTCCTCACCGTTAACTCGGTTTGCTCTGTTTCAGCAGGGGCTGTAGCGGAGCCAGCAACTCATTGCATATAGCTCTGAGACAGCAGCAGTTTTGAGTGCCTGTCCATGTCTCTGCCTGTAACACTGGCACTGATGCAATGAAACCCTCTCTGTATAAGAATTAATATTCCAGTAATGCCCAGAGGTTGTAAGTGTGTAGTTAATAGCTCCCAAGGCCAATGGAAATTAACACAGCCATAGCAGTCACACATTACTTGCTGCTGGTGCAGTATATCTTTGTGAAAACTAATATAGAAAATCATTCTCTTAAGAATAGCATCAATTAGCTGATTTAATTCAGTGATTAGTCACAAAATGTCTTATTCCTGTAGTGCTCCCAGTAAGTAATTTGGAAATACCTGATGATTAGGAAGCCAAATGCAAGGTGTATTTTTAATTTCAGTAGGCAAACCGTGGCTGTGTTGTGCTGAACTCTGTAAGGCAGCTGTGAAGCTCTGGAAGCTCTCACAAGTAGGCATTAGTGATGCTTGATACCACTGGCTGCAGATAACCGAAAAGACAGCAGATTTGCTACTAGATTCTTCCTTACCATTTTACAATGAAATCCCCAATAAAGGGTTTCCACAGCTGTGGGTGCGTTATCCCTATGGGAGAGGGTGTGCACCCCACCATAGGGGCTGTGTGCAACCCCGTCTCATCATGATCAACTTCCATGCTCACCAAAGTTAAACAGGAGAGACAGACAAGGCAATCCAACAAGACCTCGGAAACTCCTAATCCCTGCTTTTCCTACCTGAGGTAGGAGGGTCAGAGATGATGGGGGGAGAAGAGACAGCAGCTGGGAGGGATCTGCTTGTGAGCAAGAAACAGCACTTTGTCTGCTTTTACATGAAGAGATTCATCCATCCTTATTTCCCATTACCTTCAAGAGCCCCTATTTACGTGCTGGAAAGGATTCCCCTGTTAAATGGAGTACTGATTTCTCTGGATTCTTGCAGGGGAAATGTATCCCTGGCATACGTGCTCCTGTGATTTCTTTCTCTCTTTAACCTTGAAATGGCATTTCCTCTAGCTGTGCGAGGTGTACCTGTACCTGGCTTTCTGTGCTCTCAGTTAAGTAAATAAGCATATGCTTGCTCTTCTCCTTATGTCTTTTTGCCCTCATTATTAATTCCAAATGCTGAGTCCACTCTACATGGCAGGGGAGATGAAGGGGAGGGATGGAGTGGCTGTGCAGCCACAGTCATGTTATAGTGTGAGAGCGTACAACTTGCCAGCTAAGGGTGAGAGTCCCATTAGCCCTCACCTCCTGGCCATACTCTGCTCTGGGCTAAGCAGTGCATACGTGCTGGCTGGGTACTCACAGTATGCTATGCGTCCCCTCTAGTGGCTGATGCATATGGAAGAGGTACCTTCTTCCTGGTACCTCCAGCTGACAGATTTAAATCAAGATTTTCATAAGGTGCTTCGTGACACTCAAGTTTAAGCAGGGAGCCTGTTATGGATGTGTTATAGAAAGTGCTACATACTTTCCCCTCTAAATATTAGCCTTTTTAGGGTCTTTCAATTTAATAATTCAGATTTTGAAATACGGCAGCATCTGGCCACAGGGAATGTTGCAGTATTGGTGCTAGAGGTGCCCATGGTGCCAGTGCCAGGACAAGTTGAATTGCTGCCAACTATTTATGTCCACCTGGGGCACAAGGTGTGCCAGTGTGTGGGGCAAGCTCGGGGTTGTAACATGAGTTGTGTTGGCATGAGTGCGCAGGAGGTGACAAGGCGCTCAAAATCCAAGCAAACTTTTCAGAAAAAAGGACTGTGAGAAGAAGGTAAACCTCGGGGAAGGTAGGGTAACCTGGCTGCTAACACCATCCTGCTTCTGTTCCTCTTTGCAGCTCAGGAGTGAAGACCCTGCCCCACAACGCCAAGGTGCACTACAACTACGCCAATTTTCTGAAAGACCAGGGCCGTAACATTGAGGCGATCTACCACTACAAAACTGCTCTCAAGTAAGTCCCTTGAGGGCCTGGTGGGGCTCCGGTTGTGCGGTGCAGCCTGCCGTCAGCCCAGCCCTTCCACACCGGACTTGGGTGAATTGCTTTGCTCTTCACCCCTGGCTCTTGGGGGCAGCTTGGCTTTTGGAGGCTGGGAAAATGCCCTGGCTCCGTGTTTGCATGTCATTAAATGAGGTAGCCTGGCTTGCCTCCAGCACCACGTCTGTGTAAATGTGCGCGCGTGTGTGTGTGGACGCACACTTCAATATATGAGATAGAAATGTTACCATAGCTACATGTTGAGCAATGAGGTGTCATTTACTTGGGTGAATGTATGCTGGTAAGCAGGAGGTAGTTGTCATAAATGCATTTTCAGGTTCCTGGGCCATTTATCTTAGTAAATTGTTAATGGTGCATGCCTGGAAAATGCCAGTGCTGTAGCCATCTGAAGTGCAGTAATAATAATAGTACTTACTACTTCTATTGAGGCTTCTGTCCACAGAGCTTTGCAGGAACACTAAACTAATTGATCCTGAAAATGCTCCTGTGAGTAACAGGGTAAATGTCATTACTGTGGTTCTGTACAGGGGGAAGCTGAAGCAGGAGGGTGAATTGCCTTGCCCATAGATGCATGATAAATCGGGGCCCAGGGTTGGGCTGTAATATGGCACATCTCCTGTGGTATCTCTGAAGTACCCTCTTGACCACGTATGGATGGGGTCACTTCCTGCGAGCAGCATCCCTCTGCTTGACGCTTCTGCCGGTACTGATAGTGCAGCTCAGCCAGGGCCTCGGCTGCTCCCCACTGCCTGGGCAGTGCTTGGTGCAGCAAGCAGGTCACCCCAGTTTCCAAAACCCCTTTGGTCTTGGGGGCTTGGGAGAATGGACAAGCCCCTCAAGGAAATAAGTGCAGGGAAAAGGTGGGGGCGGGTGGCAAGTGAAAGCAAAATGGAGGGTGCAGATAATGTCTTTGGGAATGAAAGCATATGCGGGAAGGACAGACAAGGTGAGGAGTGGCTCTGATGGACAGCAAGGGCAGAGCTCAGCTCCATAGGGCATGTCAGGGGGTGCAAGAAATCTTCTTTCCTGACACATGGTGCAGCAGGAAACTCCAGAAATTACATCTGTGGTTTGCCTTCTGGCCAGCTGACAGGGTTATAACAATGGCCCTCCAAGGGCTCCTAACCCACCCAGGTTAAGCTGGGAGGACAGGAGTTCATTATCGCTAGGGAGGGTCTGAACCCGGGTGAAAGTGATTTTTAGCTTTTTTAAGCAACATCCTGTTCTGTTTTACTGTGCTGGGCATTTAGGAAGTCATTTAGAAAAACCTCCGTCCTATTTTTTAATGTTTCCAGGAATGGAAAATCCTGCACAACCATCAATAAATTGTACTGAAGGTTAATTACCTTGGCTGTTGAAAGTCCTCCTTTATTTTTAGTTTGATTTGTTTAACATCAGCTTCCAGTCATTTGATTTGTTTACACCTTTGAATGCCATGCTGAAGACCCCATTACCAAAAGTCTGTTTTCCATAGGGTGGTGAACTCTTCCCTTAAACTGCTCTGCTTGATACAACCCACTGATGTGGCTGCTGGTGTTTTCAGTGTTATGCGAGTTTTTGCAATCCTCCAGTCGTTTCTGTAACTAGTCTCTGAACTTTCTCCAACTTACCAGAAAAGCCTATTGCAAGTTAAAAAGAAGAGGGACTAACAAAAATTATCCAAGCCCTGCAGTGAACATGCTAGTGCACAGAGTAACATAACTGCTCCTACCGACATTTCCTACGCTTGTGTAAATGGGATTTGCTGACAGAAGATTTTGCTCTTCTCCAACTCAGCAGCACCCATTTATTATAATTATAATGCTGTCTTCTGCTCTGCAGTATTTCAATTATGAAAGAGTCTGTTTTGAGAATTGATTGCAAACATCTCCTCAACTTTATTAGACAGCACCGTTTGTGCTGATGGTATTGTTTATAGAGCATCTAAAGCCTTGTCTGGGCTTGGAGCCACACAGAGCCAGCCATGCTCATCTCTAGGTGCTCGGTGTCTCAGTGTCACTGGTGCTAGTGCTTCGCTTGCTTCAGTAATTTCAGGATTGTTGGCACTTTTCAAAAGTCCCTGTCCCCACCTTGCATGTTTGCTCTCTGACCTGGCAGTGCAGACCAGGAGTGGGTTGGGAGTCTCCTACTGGCTCAATCACTGGGTAGCTGCATTACTTGGTCCCACCACCTCGTCTCTCTGCACTTATGCGTTCCTTATTTTTACCCCTTCTTCCCACCTCTGTCACAGGGAAATTATTCAGGGCCCGTGTAATAAGCAATAAAACCATGTAGGTAGAAAGTGTGGTATGTTTTCCTGTTGAGAAGTACATTCCGTGTTTTCACCTCAAACATACGTACCCTTTCTGAAATGCCTGGGCATTGTGTGTAAGCCTTGCAGCCCCCACTAGGCACCTATGCACAATGGCTGTGTTGAAGCGGTGGAGAAGGTGATGGATGTGGGACAGGCAATGTGATGGTGGCTATAGAGCAAGACCCTAGATGGTTATCACAGATAAGAAGAGATTTCATGTCCAAGCTACTTACCCATCCTCACAGACTCCAGCTTTGCAATTGGTGCTCTGATTGTAGACCAGTTACTCTAGTAGTAGCTGTAATATCCTGAACAGATTTTGATGGTTCAGGATATTTTTGGCCACTGGCCTGACCTGAAAATGGAAGAACAGCTGGGAGGCTGAAGCACCACTCACTCTATGAATTTCTTCATCAGGGAGCAGGCAGACCAGCAGCTCAGGTGGTAACACAATAAACTTCCTTGTGTGTGTTCCAACACAACACACTTCCAGGTGTCTGTTCTCCAGGTGAGTCCAGGTGGATCCACACTCCCCAGATTACAGAAAATGCAAGCTACTCGAGAGGCTTTGCAATCCAGCAGCAGCACTCTCAGAAATACGGGAGATGAAAATATCATGCCTGCCTAGTGCATGGTGAGCAGATCAATAAGGGAATTAATAAGGAAATGGAGTCAATAAGGACATGGACGGGTGCCACTGCCACCAAGGAGCTCCTGGGAGGTAGGAGAGGGAGAGCAGCATCACCCCATACCGGCAACATCTGAGACACACGTGGGTGATGGCTCATCCATCATTCCAGCTTGCTTCTAAAGCTTGTGCCAAATTAAAACATAGGTCTGCTTGATCTTTGGTGAATGAGTTTAACTGTTTGCTAAACAAAAGTGATCTTGTCAGTCCATACTCGGCTGCTTGAACCACTCGCAATTACCATTCCACCAACGTAACTATGCATTTCCACGCGCTGCTTCTCTGCCAGAAGTGTCGGTTGCCAGGTAGCTATTCAGCGAAGCAACCCATTGCTCCTGTGAAGTAGGCAGGTGATGTTGTAGCTATAGCTGTGGGAAAGGATGTTGAAGTACACACAGGTTACACAGTGAAATAATAGCAATTGAGACTCAATCCTGGGAAAGTTGATCCCTGGTCCTTCAGGTGCTTGCTCCCATTCCTGCTCTCAAAGGCAGGCAGGATCCTCTGCTGGTGCATGTTGGTGTATCTCTGTTAACTTCAGGGCAGATAAATGGTGGAGGAGAAGTATGTGTTTTCTCCATCAGTGAAACTGCAGGGCAGGTTTCCAAGGAAAACTTTGCAATTGATCCTGTCAGCCACCTGTTGATGTCATTGCAGGTGGCCCATCAAAAAACTCATTCCTCATCCCAGCCCAGGGGCCAGTGACATAATACCATGACTTAGGTTTAGGTAATTAGTGCAGTCTAATCATGCTGTCCAAGACTAGGGGGAATGAAAACTGAAATTACATGCAAAAATGGAGAACAATGTTTGAGTTGGAAAGGGGGAGAATGAGAAGAAAAAACATTCTCTGTACTTAGGAAAAGCTCCTCCTGTACGTTGGGTTCCTAAAAGGGGAATGGAAGCAGAGCCCTTCGGAGATGAGTTACCCATAAAGCAGACCTGAATAACAGCTGGTGTTCTGCAGCTGTAGTGGTGGGTTATAAACCTTTCATCTTACCTTCAGTAAAACAAGAAAAACACAGTGCTGGAATTAGACTGCTTTGCTGGTTTGCTTGACATATGGTAGTGACCCCAGGAGATACTTGTTTGTTTTTTTCCTGCAAAAAGTAAAGGCCAGAAATACTCCATCTGAGATGCGAGTTGACCATAGCTACTCTGAAAGCTGGTCTTAACATTCTTGCTGCTGCTTCTGCTGCAGATTTGTGGCTGTTGCTAGGAATTTCAGAGACCCCCTCCTACTGGAGAGCAAACAGTGCTGGTCTTACCTGAAATAAAACTTGTCTCACCACTCTCGTGTTTGTGAGTGAGAACATGAGATCATGCAACCTCATGCAAATAGGAAGAACAACTCCCATGTGCTAGTGAAGACATTTTTGCTCTTGTTGATAGTTACCAAGCTTTTGTCCTGCTTCTCCCCAGCCTTGTTTACTTGATGTTGCTGTTGAGACTGTTCTGTCGCTCCTCGGGAATGCACTTGAGCTGACATGCAGAGAGAGAAAAACAGCAGAGCCTTAAAACATTCGTTACGCCTTTAATAACCCTTTTAACAACAGAGAGGGAAAAAAAAATCACCTTCCCTGCTATGATTGCACTCATTCAAAATTTTAATTCCCAAAGCAGCTCTGTCTTACCCTCTCTGTCTCCATGTTTGTTGCCAGAGCCATGCTTCCCATGGATGGCAGATCGATGTGAGCAACAGCAGGTGGGGCTGAAGGAGGCTGCTGGGTTTCTTGCTGGAGTTGCATGAATAAATGTGCTAATGATAATTCTGTGCTATTCAAGCTACATTTCTGTGTTCGGCAAAAGGCCAACATCTAAAATTTCATGTTTGCATTTTTGGACATGAAAACATATAGATTTGCCCTTAATTAAAAAATGTCAGTAGAGTATTGTGTTTAAGTTAATAGTAGGGGACAATTATGTTTGTATAAAGGCAGACACTGTGACCATCAAATGATACAAAATGGTCACATCAGAACTGAATTATTTCTTCACAACTGATTTTTGCTGGATGCAAGTTACAGAAATGAACTGGGATTGGGGGACTAAAAAAGTAAAAGTGGTGGTAAGAAAGAAATACAGACAGTAAGGCCAGGGGAGGGAGAGCGAGCAACTCAGGCTGGCCCTGCAAGCATCAGGCACCTCAGGGCAACCCAGAGCTGCTCTCTAAGGTGCTGCTCTTTCCCAAGGGAGGTATGGGCAAGTGTGTGAACTGACTCTTACCATCAGTGTAATACCTGATAGTAGAGAGTCCTGCAGGAAGTATCCACCATAGATGTAATACTGTGAGTTCATGTACATAATTGCGCTGGTGTGTGTACATGAGAGTGCACACGTCTGCAGCGTGCCTCTGTGTGTGTACGTGTCCGTCAACAAGTTCGTAGCCACAAGCTCCCCTTGGACTTTCTCTGCCAAATACTGCTGACCGAACAGAGCAGGAATGGGACCAGCCTGCCATGCAGAAACCTCCGTTCTCCCTTGTGGCATCTTCCAGAGAAAGGGAGCCTCTGGGCAGCAAGCAGGAACCCTCGGGCTGGCTTGCTTTGTGGCTCAGGTTGCTGCTCTGGTGCTCAGCCTTGAGAGAGCGGAGAGGGTAGGCCAGGGGGCAGATGAACCGGTATGAAAATGCTTGGTGCTGCAACATGTGTGGTCTGGCTCTTGCAGAGCTTGCAAATACTACAGCTTAGGGCATTGCTCACAGCATGGAAACTGGGAATACTAGTTCATGGCACCAAGAAGTGTCATGAGATCATGCTTATGTACGCTTGGTACTTGATCGCAGGCTAGATGGCAGAGGAGGGAGGAGGAAGCAGTGTGGGTACCATATCCATATCTCTCACTGAGGGAATAAAATTAGTTCATAACATCACTGGAATGGGTAGAAAAGGAGCAAGCAAGGCTGTTCTTTCTCCTCACTCCACTTTAGAAATAAAGCCCTGATGCTGTAAGGGAGACTCAGGTTTCTTGCTAAGTTTTCCCACACACCTACCTACTGGGTTTTTATGTATCTTAAATCAACAGTATCTGGGGTTGTTTAAATTGAGTTAAATAGCACTCTCCATGCAGTAAAAAAATTGTGTTCATACAGCCCTTTATGTGTGTGTGTCTGTGTGTGTGCCTTGAAAATCCCTCTCAGCGTGGACTGCAGGTGGCCTTGAATACCATCTGTGATTTATTTCTGGAAAGAATTAAAATACCAGCACCATTTGTTAGCCTGTTTTTACAGTGAGTCAAAAATGTGCAGCGCTGCTTTGCTGTGACTGCCAGAGCTGCATTTGCTCCCAAAACCGTGAGTGCCCTTCTGACATTTAATGTTACTTAGGTCAGACCCTTGGAGCAAGCCCTCTGGTTAGGCGTTTGATGAAACATCTTCATAGACACTTCACATAATACCCCGTGTTAGCGGATGTTACAGACTTGAGGCAAATCGCATCCAAGCTGTTGGAAACATCTTTGTGTGGTGTTCTTCTGAATCACCCTTTGACAATAGGCTTTTGGGGTAATTGGTGCTCTTGTGTACATATGTGGTGGCTGTCCTGAAGCTAGACAAAATTGCTGAGTGATTTAATAGTAATTGATGGCTGAGAAGGCTGCCTGATAATTTGCATCAGAGATTTAATGGCCTTTACAACACAGTGCATGGGATGATGGCCAAATTACTTCAGCCGGTGTAATTTATTTTTGAACCTGTTCTCTATAAAGCACTAATCCCTGCCTGTTTTGGGGTGTACTCCACCTCTGCTCAGTTTTTCTGCTTTTTATTGATGAAATACCAATCAATCAAGGCACAGACTTTTATTTACTCAAAACCAAACTGGTGTAAGTGCAGCCATGAGCCCTGATGCAGAGGCAATATGCGTGTAGTGTAACTGCATTGACAGCAGTGGAAACTGGATGTCCCTGCTGGGATGCGCAGGTGTATGCATAACTCACCCCTGGACACTGGTATTTACAGGCCAGGGTCCTTTCCTAGACCGTGGCTTCTGTCATGGGTGCAGGTCCTTCTGCACCGTTCTTCAGGGACTTGCTGGCTTTTCAAATGCATCTTCTTGGAGCAGAGCCCCCACAGCTATGAGAACAGCTGCTCTATAGCTTCCCTCAGCCACTGCGTCATTGCTCTGACTACTTGCATATCAGGGACTGATGCTAAAAATCTGGGGAATGGAAACTGCTTCCCTAATGAAGCTGCAAAGCTGTTGTCTTACTGGAAGAGAGGTCTGTTTCATTTTTTTATATGGGCTATGCAGAAAGAAACCTATAGTTGTATTTTGCAGATGTTCAAGTCTACTCTTCACTTTTGGCTAATGAGAACCTCAAAGCCAAGGGTTAATTATTTGTTGTTCCCACAGCCATTTCTTTTCCTTTAGCCTGCCGCCTTGTCTTTATGAAAATTTTATGTGACCATCTTTTCTCAAAGAACGACCAGGTAGCACTGATTATTGTTGTGCTAAATCATCAGAGACTTGCCTTCGCCAGTCCTTACTGAGGGGCAGCAGAAAAATTGGTTTCCAGTACGCATCTGTCAAGGATAACCTTGACCTTCACTTTCTGTGAAGGCTTGGCAGGAGTTGGGGCACCCTGCTTATCCCCAGGTATTTGAATGGTCCCTCTGAGCAATTTGGACAGTGCTGGAATGGGGCTGCTCTGATTTACACTGAAGACTGAGGCAACCCCCAGGCATCTGGGAGATAGCTGTGATGATGGGTGGCAGTATGGGGCTGTGCAGCTTCCTCCAGCACCTGTGAACCCTGGGAGATGACAGGCATGATTTCACCCCATCTGCTTAGGCAAGAGATATGTTGTTATTTCACCCCCGTCACGTTACGGTTTGGTTGAAGACCTTACCATTTGCTAGGGTGTCCCTCTAGTTTCTGTGGTCTCTACAGAGGTACCTGCACTGTTCACGCTGTCTGTAAGTCAGGCATGTTGTGAATTATTAGTCCTTTGTTGGGCTTGAGTGGTTTCTGGGATTTTCAGGATTTCCATGGATCCTGCATAAATTCTTTATGTGAGAGTATGAGCAGGCAGCCCAGTTTGATAACTTCATGTTGCCTCGGCATTGCAGGGAATGTGTGAGTTTAGCAGGAAAGGTTTTATTTATTTATATTTAGCTGTGACATCGTTTGACTTAAAATCCTTTTTTTTCTCCTCAACTCTAACTCTTAAGCTTCTACCCCTGCCCAAGTTTGAAAATGTAATGAAAATTCATAAATTGTAGTATTGTTTAATGTGCTACAAGTTTGTATTTTAAATCGCTTGCTTCTGGATTTTTTTTCTTTTCCTTAATGGATGCCAGGCTCAAAGAACTCATGGGGCTTTTGTCAATTTACAGATTAAAACTGTTCAGCTTCTCTTTTTTTCATGTTTCTGCCCTGGAGAGGTTTCCCTCGATATTAGGGTACAGGACAGCTGCTGGCCCCCATGCTCTGCCCATTAGCCTTGGATGCTCACCCTGGTAAAAGGGTTTGCCGGTGGCAGGGCGCCCATGGGCTGCTGTTCTTGCCAGCTGGGCTGGCGGGCAGGGGGAGAGGCTGTACAGCCAGAACCTTTCTTCCTTCCGCCTATCCCTGGCTGCGATTCAGCACGTACTATTTATACCAAATTGGCCTCTGGAGGTCCCAGCTGAGATCAAGATCCTGCTGTGCCGGCCACTGACTGTAGCTGGAGGTTGTCATCACTGCAGGAGCCTTGTGCTGTGAGCGGAGAGACAACAGTATGGGGAAGGGAAGTTTCATTATTGTCACTTTAGTGATGGGGCGTGGAGACCCTGAGAGACAGACGTGTCCCAGGCCACATGGGAAACTGTGGCAGAGATGAGCGCTGCCTCTCAGTGTCCACGTTGTAGGTGCTCAGTGCCGAAATGTGGGTGACTTCTGCCCACTAGAAGGTAGAAGACATTTGAGGTGGGTTGGGGTACCCAAGGCATCTGCAGTGACCCCCCCACCCTGCAGCAGCAGCAGGGGGAGGACACCCTGGGTGGGTGTCTGAAATAGCCGTAGGCACTGGTGACCAGGCACCCCCTCCTCTGACTTTTTGAGCAGGACCTCCATCAGGACCTGAGCTGGTCCATGTAATGCCAGCAAGAACCCTAACAGGACCTATAGAACCGTTTGGAGATGCTCTGAGAGCCACTGGCACCATGCTGAGGTGGGATCCCTCCCTGCCTTATTCCTAGGGTTGTGTCAAGCACTGAGCCAGACCACCTCATAGCTGAGTACGTGGAAATGGGCATGATGTAATACCCAATGCCAGGCTGTGCTGCATACAGCCAGCAGTCTTGCTGCTTTGTCATGCTTTCCCTGAAGAAGATTATGCCTGAGGCTTTCGAAGGAACCTAAAAGCGTTAGATCTCTCACTTGCCTACTTTTCAACAGGATTTCCATTAAAAAAAACCCCCACAAACCCAAAAAACCAAACCACCCCCCCAAAAAAAACCAAAGCCCAAAACCACCACAAAAATCCCAGCCTGCCACAAACCTTCTGCCCAGCTGAAGGGTGTTACTTTTGAGGAAATACTGATGCAACTATGAAAACTCTTCAAGAGAAAACCAGCTGCTGCTTAATACTGCAGGATCATCTTTCCCTCTATAAAAGGAATTCACATGCTGCAAATTGAAGGTATTTTTGAGAAAGACATAGGATCTGGCTCCGTGACCTACACATCTCCACATTGTGTGGAGAAACTCTCGGAACAAGGTGCCACACTGTTATGAGGCCATGGCCCGAGTTGTTTTCAGCACAGGATTGTTCCCCATAGCATGACTGGTCTCGGAATTACATCAAGTCAAGCTTTAATTGAACCTGACATAGAGCTTTATTGAGAACTTACATAAATACATGAAAATTGGTGTGATGTAATATTAAAATTGGAAAATTGGCTTTAAATAGTATACCAGAGTGAATATAAAACGGGCAGTATAAAAATTTGGCACAGATGAAACATTATTCACATAACAGTCTTACTTTTGTTGGCAAAATGATGCCAATAAAATATTATGGTATGTGTTGGAATGGGGCAAAGCATGCCTTAAAAACAAGTTGCCATGCTGCCAGCAAGTAATTGGGCTTGGGTAATTAAGACCTGGCTCTGTGTCCTTAATCTAGCTGAAGCGAGCCTTGTGGATGCTGAGCGTTGTGGTAGGGTCGCGCAGGCACCAGGAGAGCCGAGAGCGAGTAGCAGGGAGGCATCCTGCGGTATGGAGGACCGGCAAGAGGAGGTCTGTCCCAGGGCTCTTCAGCCCCTCTTCTCCTCATATCATGAGAGAGGTAACACAACTTGTTTTCTCATGGTGGTGCAGGAGTGGTAATTAATCACAGCTGCTTCAAAGGTGGAGCGTTCCCTGTGAGTGCTAAGTTTAATCGCATTCTTTAATCAAGAGATGCATTAACAAAAAACAGGCATGTTAGATCTCCCCAGCTGAATCAGTTGCTGATTTTTCTCTCTAGCAGAAATGAATATGCTTGGAGCTCCTTCGAATATTCTGCAAGATGATGCTGGCAGGTTTTTCTTTCTCCTGCCATAGCATGGCTGTTAGGTTAATGATGGCCAGTGTTGCTTACGGCTTTAGGGTCTCATGTTTTAAGTCACTGGGAACGTGCTTTTTACAGGTTTATCATCAGGGCTTGGAGGGTGGTGAGGGGCTGGGCACTGGGCATCAGGGAGAGTCACTCCGGTGCGTGACATCTCACAGCTGAGCCAGCTCTGAGGTGGCTCTGGACTGCTTTCAGTAACCCTTCATATCAGGTGGTGACTGCAGAGGGCTGCCCAGACCCCTGCAAGATGGTGTTGCAGCCTTTTCCGTGCTGTTCCTGGTAGTTTCCCAGGCTAATTGCACATTAGCCTGGCCCCATCCCCTTTTGCTCTCTGCCCCTGCACAGCGATGGCTGTGCAAAAACCATGTAACCCTCTTAAGAGCGAGGGGGGGAGTCGTCACGCTAATGCCTTTTGCCCCCTGAATACCTCTGGCACCAGCCCAAGGGCCATTTAAAGGCAGGATGGTGAGCAGAGCTTGCCAGTCGTTGTGGTCTCTCTTGATCTGAATTAAAAGAATTAAAATTCTTGATGGATTATAGGTTGTAGCCATGACAACAAATTCCCTCCCTTTCTCTTTTTTTCTAGCATTGTCTTGTAGTTCACATGTGTTGCCAAACAAAACCCCTCAATTTTTATTTTTTTTTTTAAACTAATGTTTCAGGTAATAGCATTAAATTAAAAAGCAAAATAAACGGTCATCAGCTTTTTGATGACTGTATGTTTTATGCCTGGTATCTTCTTGTGAAACTGGAAATCTCTTGACTGTGCAAGTCAATAAGGCTTTTGTTCAGTGATATTAGAGGGAATTTTGCTAGCCTAAAAGAAATGGGGATAATTACTAACAGGAGTTCTTGTGCACTGTATACCTGTAATAGTTAAAGGGAAAGCTGCTTAAATTTATTCTGACAATTGCAGACACAGCACTGGAGGAATCATTTGAATTGTTCATTCTGCAACAAGGAAACATCCCACTTGTCTCCTCTTTAGAAATGAAATCCCAGTCTGATTTAAAATATACTTTTATGGGTTGGTTTCTTTTTTTTTTAAGTCATTTTGACATTTCAAGACTTCTATTATAATTACCCGTGAATGTAGGTTTTTGAAGAAATTTATTCTGATTTCTAAAATAAAGTAAAAACTGGTTTTTTTTTTACATGAACTGCTTCTTGTAGAATAAGTTTAATGAAATTCAGCTTTCTTTCATAAATAATGCAGCACTTGCATTTGATTAGGTGAAGCCTAGAGGAATTTCTACCTAATCAGATGCATAGCAGGAAGGATATTGCCTGCGGACTGTTACCGTTATCAATGGTGGTGGCATAGAAAATACAGCTCCGTGTGTGTCCGAGAGAAAGCTTTGTTGCTTAAGAGAAGTTGCAAAACAAGGTATATGTGTTCCAACAATTGTGCATCTCAGAGTGTCCTGGCTATTTGTAAAACAAGGTCTGGGTTCTGAGTATTATCATTATTGTGGCATGAAGAGACTCCAGGTTAACTGGAGACCTCCTTGTACTGGTGATGGGTTTCTGATCCTTCCAAGAAATAAATACATGTGGGGAAGAGACAATTTTTGCATCAGAGAGCTTACGGTCAACATAAGCAAGGTAGACATTGGGAATCATTGGGACCAATTCCAAAAGTCTTGAAAAACAGCACAAACCTCCTGATAACATAAAAATAATAATTAAAAAAAAGGTATGTGTGCCGCCATTCCTTAAAATAATAGGTCACATACAGCAAAAAGCAAACCAGGTTGCAAATGGTTTATTTGCAAGTTTTGAAGAAACATTTTGAGAATTCTTGAGTAAATGTTGCTTTAATTAGTCACCTGTGGTCAAGTTTTATGATGCTCTGTAAATCCAGCCACAAGACTTTCTTCTACTCTGGTTTTATCCCCAGGAAGCTGTTATTAACAGCAGTGGGTGTGCATGAACAGAGGGTAGTTGGAGTAACTCCATTAGTCCTTTAGTCATCATCTATATTAATAAATAAAAAAGGGCCTGGGCCCCATTCTCTAGCCCTGAGGCCAAGTGGCATAAATTGACCTGCAAGTATTCAGTGAGTACTTGTCTCCTCCGAGGGACAGTGGCTGAGCCCAAGCTGACTTTTGGGACCAGACCCTGGTCTGGGCTCAGCCCTGGTCCCGCTCCTGGGAACTATTTGAAGGTGGTGTAAAATAATTGGGGATCATGTTAACAGTACAACGGCGTGGATGGTGGCTGGACTCAGGCTCTGGCTCTGGTTACTTTATTAGAGGTGATGCTGTCTTAGGGTTTGGTTACGCTCTGGGCCAAACTTGAGTGGCACGTTGCTCTACCACCATAGTGAAGTAATATTCCAAATAAAAGCATAAAGAACTGTTGTGGTTTAGCCCCTGTCAGCAGCCAAGCACCACACAGCCTCTTGCTCACCCTCCCCCCGTATTGGGAAGGGGGAGAGACTCGGAAGGGTAAAAGTAAGAAAACGCATGGGTTGAGATAAGAACAATAACAGTCATAATAGTAGTAATAAAAATTGTAATGAAAAAGAGAGGAACGAGAGAGAGAGAAACAAAACCCAGGGAGGGAAAAAACCCCAAACCAAAACAAGTGATACGACAGCTCACCACCTGCCGACGGACACCCAGCCCGTCCCCGAGCAGCGATCGCTGCCCCCCAGCCAACTCCCCCAGTTTATATGCTGAGCGTGACACCGTATGGTATGGAATAGCCCTTTGGCCAGTTGGGGGCAGCTGTCCTGCCTGTGCCCCCTCCCAGCCTCTTGTGCCCCTGGCAGAGCATGGGAAGCTGAAAAAGTCCTTGACTAGTGTAAGCACTACTTAGCACCAACTAAACCATCAGTGGGTTATCAGCATTATTCTCATCCTAAATCCAAACTATAGCACTATGCCAGCTACTGGGAAGAAAATTAACTCTATCCTAGCTGAAACCAGGACAAGAACTGAACCCTAATGGTGAACTCTAATGGCAAAGCCCAACAACACTGCCTTATCTCGCTGTGCTCAAATTTTTCTCTTAACGTTTGTTCAGATATGTAAAATTGCAAATGTTGGAAGTTCTTTGGGCCAGATGCTAAGCAGATTTAAGCTGACAATTTGTCCTAGCTGAGGTTCTGGTTTTTCACTTACATTTCTTGGAAAGGGCAATGAGACATAATGAATAAATGTAAAACACAAGAAATAGAGCCCAGGATACATGGGAGACGTGCTTACATCCTGTGCTTTGCTGTCGAGAGGTTTTAGTGCTGAGCTCAGAAATGTATTTATGGAGCTGCTGGTCAGAACTGTGCAATTTAAAGGTGAAATCAGTTCTCTTTTTTAATCTTGAGTTTTCATTCCTCTCCAAATTGGTGCAAGCAAATCTCCTGGGCCTAAAATGTCATGGGAGCACTAGAGGCCAAGAACAGAATTAATTTCTGAAAGTTTGAGAGCAAAGCCATCACGTTTAGGGCTGTAAAATGTTAATCAGTTTCTGACTTTCCCAAGAATTGTCTGAAATACTTTTTCCCACTCATAACTCAAGCAACTTCATGTCAGATATTAGAGCTGTTTTTATGTGTGAGTACTGACAGAAGTAGTGCACAGCTTTTATCATAGCCAACTGGAAAAAAAGCCTCAAAAATATAACTCCCAAACCTTTTTTGGTCCAAAGCAATGTCAAAATGCCATGGAAGAAATGGGAGACAAGGTTTAGCCCTTGGTCATTTGCCCTATGGTAGATAGGACATTCTTTGCTCGAGATCCTGGTCAAGATACCACACAGAGCTGCATCCCAAGTGCTGAAGAGCAAGCGAGCTTGCTCCTTTCCATTGCTCCCCTGCTGTTGCTCTGGAAAGCATTTCTCCCAGCCTGCTTCAGCTGGGAAGGCTTACCCTTGATGACCAGTGGATTTTTTTTGGGCCACTCAACACTTGTCCTTTGGTGATGGTTCTTCAAGCACAGGCAGCCTCCCACAGCCCGAAATGCGCAGGCGCACTGGGTAGCTTCAGTGATGGGAAGTTTGCTGTTTCTGTGCCAACTGCAGTCTAGCCTTGGATTCCGTGCTCTTTGCTCCTCTGTGACAAGATCAGTTAGGGAACTCTTCAAAAATCATTTGAGCAGGGAGTGCATGTAGCATGGGTTAATGGCCACTGGGCAGTGCAGACACTTGAGGCATGTAAACTGCACTTGAGAGTTTGCAGCAGGAGAAGTGGTTACCTCCAGGAGACGTGATGCCAATCTGTACATGAGGGATGTTGACAGAGTCTGCAGTTGTTAGTTACTGTGGGTGGTGGTCGCTACATTTATCCTTTGTCAGTATAATAGGCAGAAATTTAAAAAAGATATGTGGCTGCATCCTTGAACGCTCTCTCCTCGACTATGTGGCTTTGCAATTGTTTGCTTGGTGTTGAGTGGAAAAAGGATTTTAGGGCTCTTCATTTACTTAGTTGTAGGAAGCATCCTGGGCTTGTCTCTGGTGCATCTCCACTTCTCCCAGAGGTCCCTTGTGTGTTCCCAGCTTCACCCCCAAGTAAGACCCTGCCAGCATCACTTATGGAGCGAAAATGTGACTGATACAAATGTTGCAGTGGTGTATAAAATGCTAAATTATTCATGGTACTTAAGCTCAAAAAATCCCAGGGCTGAACTGACATAATGAAAAACTCCAGGCAAAAGAAACCCACCATGGAAAGTCTTAGATTAAAAACAGTTGCAAACTTTAGAGTCAGATTGTATTATAGAGTCTTAATCCCTTCTTCTTCCTTTAAGTGCCCCTCCTCATGCTGTACCCCAGGTTATCATAGTCAACTACTTTTAATGTCATTATCCACATCACTCTCCCATGAACAGGGACTTAAAGCAAAGAAATGTCAGATGACTTGTCCTCGTCCAGAATAGAAAATCTGTCGTGGCAGCAGGATTTGCAACTAGATCTTCTCAAACTGAAGCCTTGACTATCTTAACCTGCTTCCTCTGTATCATGAATGAAATGATAATCTGGAGGAGTTCAGTGGGCAAGCACTGGTCAACTGTTTCATACCAGAGCATCAGACCTTCTCGCACAGTTGGTCTCCCAGCTTGCCTGGGACCTCTGTATTCTACTGTTACAGATTTATTTCTTTATCGTAATGAACCTCAGTTTTCACCCATCTCTGACACAAAGGGTCCTGGGTGCTAAATCTTGCCCTGGATCACTTTTGCCTCTGGAGTTTTCTGATGAAGGACCTACAAAGCAAACTATTAATGTAGGAGCACAACTTTGCCTGAGAATTTAAGCAGCTGAATGGACCTTCTAATGTGCTGCTTAATTCATGGAGAGTTTTGAGAGATACACTGGGCCAAATACGTAGTGTTATAACTGAAACAGGTAGATGCAAAGATCAACAGATCAGCTAAAAGGAGAACTGAACGAAGTGGTAAAAAAATACAACTAGGAGCTTAGCAAGTTCATACTGTTAAGCAGTCTGTTTCCAGATTTTTTAATCATTTTGCTTGGTCCTGAAAACACTGTTCAACAACTGATTTCAAGTTTCCTTTTACACTTTATTATCACTTTTATTGCAGAAAACTGATTTTTTTAAAAAAAAACAAAACAGACCAATTTAAACGGTGTTTTGCTGGTTCCTGTATAAGTCAAAACACACTTCCATTGGAAACGTATTTTTGACAAAGCAGTTCTTGCTAGTTTGAAAAACATTTTGAATAAAGATGTTCAAGCTGCTTTAGTCACTTTGCCTTTTACTTGGAGGGTAAAATAGGCTTTCAGAACTGTTTCGTGTTCCCTCTTGCCCTGGAGGCATACAGGAACTGTAGGAGAAGATCTGATTTGCAGTCTCTCTGGGAGTTGAAAAGGTTCCTCAGGATCCCATCAGGATCTGCAGCAAATGAAGGGAAAACAGTGTTTCCTGGCTGACATCCTTCGCTCTACCAAGTGCCAAATGGTCAGCAGTGGTGGCAGCATTAGTGACCTCAGCTTTATTTGTTGATTAATGAGTGTCTGTAACTTGATAATTTCATTTTTCCTAGACTGTACCCTCGTCACGCAAGTGCTCTCAACAACTTGGGGACATTGACCAAAGACGTGGTGGAGGCAAAGGACTACTACAGACGGGCCCTTCAGTTAAACCCTCAGCACAATCGAGCTCTCTTCAATCTTGGCAACCTGCTCAAGTAAGTTGAATGCAGAACTGGCACCAAGGAAATTCACATTCTCTCTACACACAGCACCAAAGTATTTTTTTCTGCTAACTGGTGAAGAAATGGCGTTGTTTCTTATTGCCAGCCAAGAGTGCCGGCACAAAGGTGAGGCTTAACTTGGACATTCTTACACTGTCTGCCACATCAGTTCAGGTGCTGTTTACAGTTGTGTTTCAGCTGGAGGGAATGCACTTGTTCCAAATCAGGCATCAAAAAATGAGGTGCCTAAACCCAGCTAGTCACCTGAGACTCCCAGCTCAATGGAGAGGTGTAAGCCTTTCCAGTGGAGCAAGCCATGTTGTTCAAAGACAGGCATCTGATGCAGATCTGGTAAATAACACAGATCTAGCAAATCCCTCTCTCCTCATTAGCTGTATGGAAGGTCGATGCATAGTTTAGGCATAAGCACCTAACTCTGAGGTGCTCGGAGCAGCAGAAGTTTCATCCCATTGCAGAGGGGGTGGGTCTGGATTTGAGGGGAAAGCTGGCTTCCATCGCTATGCAGTTACTCTGCTAAACAAGAAAACAAGTTAATCAGCTCATAATTTCACTCGTTATTTAGAGTGTTAGCCTTTAGCAAGGAGAATAGCAGATGATCATAATCATGCAAATTAATTTGACTAACCATATCTAAAGACTGAACTTAAATCTATACAAGAAGCTTTGTCAGTATGATAAGATCCACTAGGGGTGCAATTAAAAAAAATATGTCTCTCTATTCCTGCCTTACTATTTTGCACCAGCAAACCCCCCCTAGTTTTTGTGAGGATAGCATGTTATTTGCTGACAGAGCTGCATAAATTGCAGCAGTAAAAGTACATTTTGCTGATATAAACTGCACCTATTTTGCTGGTAATAGGTCTCTGATAAATCTTTTAGGGCAGATCAGGCTTTAGTATTGGGCTGGTTTTAAAGTGGCACTTTCTCATCAAAACATACTTGATCTCTTTCGTTCTCAGATGTTACTTTGACGTGAGTTTATATGACAGATATTAAGTGTATTGCTGAAGTTCTGCTGGGTTCATTCAGTAGTGGAGAAGTTATCAGAATAATATTACAAGTAAACCTGACGGTTTGGGGTTAGAATATGGCAGCTGAGTAATTCTTAAATAGAAAGTAGGTGAGTGCTTTACTGGAAATACTCACAAGAAAGGAAAATGGTAAAGACAGTCTTACTACAAGAGAAATAGAAGGTCTTTGTATTATTAATCAGATTTGGTTGATTGAAATTAATCTTAGGTGGCAATGCTGTTTAAAAATACATATTGTCCTTTTAATCCATCATGTTTGCCTTAGTTATTATTCTCTGTGGTTTTTTTTTTAAATATAAAATATTAATACAAAAGGGCGTAAGACAGAAGCAGCACCAGGTCATGCCGTGTCAATAATGCTTAAGTCTGGCCTGTTGATGGGCTCTTATGACCCAGCAGATGGGTAGAAACTGAATTTGTTGCACTGGCAAAGCCCAAAGGAGACATGTGGGAAAATCTTTTAGAACTGCTGTTTGTTTTGTGTGCAATATGTCATGTTTTTACCTAATGTGATAGTTAAGATATTGTGTATCCTGCTGTACTGTATGTGCTCTGCATCCTTCTATGGTGCCATATATTGCAGTATGTTAAAGGTATGTGATGCTTGTGCTAAACTTGTTCAAAGAAGGTGCTCAGGTTCCACCTGCCCTTTTCCTACACCCATTTTGTTCCCATTTTCTAGACTGTTTTTTTAGGCTTCCAAAACAACCTACTGCACCTGGCCACACCAGTTGTATTCATTATAATGGAAACTGGGTGTCCTCATCTTCCTATGCAGCTTTGAAAAACCTGCTAAAAAATAGGTACAGTTCATGGTGGAGGGATTAGCACCTACGTAAAGCAGATGCTGTGCAGGCAGATCCTATATGAATGTCTCCCCTATGACACTAGCCCACATCCCTTTGCCAGGACCTTTCCTGGATCATCCATCAATTTAGCAGAGATTATCAGCCATGCTGGAGCATGACGTGACTTCTGAGATGACCAGACAGCAACGAGGCAGAGATTTCAGGCTCCTCCTTCCTACAACTTTGTTTTTATTTATGTTTTCTACCTGGCTCTCCAAATTATCCTTTCATATATATGTATATAGGGCAACCAGTATTCTGCAGACACTAAATATTAGTATGATCTAGGTAATAAATGAAAATCTGCAGAATATTACAGGCAGATATTACTTTCTGGCTGTGCTATGAGACATTATGAAGAGTGTTTTGATTTTTAAACATACAGCAGAGAGAGGATAAATGGTCAAGCCATAAAAGCTTTTTCTGTCCTCTTTGCAGAGGCTTCAGTTGCATGGCGCAGATCAGGAAGAGCCAGATCTGTAACACTTAAGGCATGTCCAGTAACAGCACTACTCGTACTGAGGCACGTAACGAAACGGTCTGGCATGGGGAATTCCCAATTGAATTCTGCTGAGTTCCTTATACCCGCCCCTGCTCGTAGTGTGGAAATCTGATTGTGGATATTAGATTTCACCTCCTCTAGAGTGCTGAGAAAGGGGGACTCCAGGATTTTGGAAGGATGAGTTTGCTGTTCCCATGTGGGGATCTGCCTCTCATTATTCCCTGTAAATAAGCTCTCTATTTAAGCATCCATTGCTTGTGATTTAAGCTTGAGTAAAAATCTCTTTTGAGGACCAGAGGGTGGAATTTTTAAGTTTTTGTCTGCGGAATTCCTAGATGAAGAAGGATGTTTCTGTTTTTTGTTTGCACATAGTGAAGACAGCTATGTGCCGGAAGATGAATGTTCTCAGGAAGCAATGCAGGGTAATGGCTGAATAAGCCTCTGGTTCTGCTTACATGTCCTAAAATAAAGTTGTATGTCATCATTTTCCTGCCTATTATAAATATTGGAGAGTAGATAATTAAACTATGCCAACAGATTTCTTAGTTAAAATAGACCCAAAAGATGGCCTGCCTAAAAGTGAGAAATCTCGTTCTCCGCTTTTGTGGTACGTGATCAGTGACACAGAGCAGCCTGATGTTGCTTTCTTGTGTTTTGTTTTGAAGTTTTCCCATTATATAAATATTTAAGTCCTCTATATAGATTCAGTTTTGTTGAGATACAGCTTGAAAAACTGAGATAAATATCATTCAGAATATCTCACAGATTTATAGCCTGTGAGATATTCTGTAAAGAAACAAGAAATAAAATATTATGAACATTTGAAGTAAATATTTATCTTGGCTTTCTGTTGCAGGAAGAATGGGGGAGAACTTCTTATTTGTGGTACTTTATCTATCCATACCTAAAGCACTCCAATATTCAGTACACTATTTCTTCTGAAGAAAAGCCTCATAACTCTTACGTGCTTTGAGAGTCTTATAACTGTGTTTTCAAGGGGAAAGTGAAATGCCTAGAAACAGTGTCCACTGAAATCTTGAGTTTATTCGAAGGACTGATTCTCTTCTGAATGCAGAGTAACACACAAGGTGTCCTGCGCATTTGTTGCTGTGATTTAGTCCAAGTTTGGCAAACCCATGTATTCAGAGGAAGGACTGTCTGCCTTCTCTGATACAGGCTTCTGGGTATGTACATATTGAATGTGCTGACACAGGCTTGTGTAACTGTCTGAAGATGCAGAAAAACATCAGATAGATATTACGTGTATTGAGATTTAAGATCTTTCCGAGTGAAACATTCCTCCCTTCCATTCAAAGCAGCAAACTGAGTGATAATGTTCCATGGTACAGCATCTGGCTTTCTGGATTGTCTCTGGTTCGGATACTCTGTGTTGCATGAAGTGCTGTAGTTATCCATCAGTATCATGTACACATTGTAGCCCGTTCATT
>VZTL01003178.1:0-55038 GCA_013400535.1 Scopus umbretta | reverse complement strand
AAAAAAAAAAAAATCCAAACCCAAAACAAACTCTGGCAGTGTCAAATTTACAGTAGATTAAAAAAATAACTTAGGTTGCAACGGACCTCTGGAGATCATTTGGTCAAGCCCACTGCTCAGAGCAAGTCTAATTGGATTGGGTTGCTTGGGGCTGTGTTCAGTTGAATCTTGACCACCTCCAAGGACAGAGATGCCACAATCTCTCTGTGTAACCTGTTCCAGTGTTTGGCCACCCTTGTGGTGAAAAATATTTCTCCTTATATGTAATCAGAATTTCCCATGTTTCTACTTGCATCTATTGCCTCTTGTCCTGTCACCATGCACCTCTGAGAAGAGTTTGGCTCTGGTTTCTCTGTATCCTCCGACCAGGTAGTTGCAGGCAGCACTGTCACCCCTGAACCTTCTCTGCTCCAGGCAGCACAGACACAGCTTACTCAGCCCTGACCTTCTTTAGTGGCCCTCTGTTGGGCTTCCTCCAGTAAGTCCATGCCTTTCTTGCACTGGGGAGCCCAACTCTAGACAGACATTGCTTCAGATGTGGTCTCACAAGTATCATATAAAGCGGAACGACCACTTCCCTAGACCCACTGTTGGCTTTTTTTGCCATCCAGGGTACATTGCTGGCCCACGGTCAACTTGTCCACTATGACCCCAGTTGTCCCCCAGCCTGCACTTGTGCACGGGGTTATCCCAGCCCAGGTGCAGGACTCTCATTTGCTTTTGTTGAACTTTATGAGGTTCCCATCAGACCTGATCCCTCTGAAAAGCAGCCCTGCCTTGCAGTGTTTTGCCTGCTCCCCCACTTTGGTGTCATCCACATAGTATAGATGAATGGCAAAGGAGTGCATCTGAATTATCTGAGTCAGTTTTAAAGCAGGCAGTCAAACAGGCTTAGAGGCTTCCTTTCAGACAGGCAGAGTTAGACACTGCAAGCTCCCCTTGGATTATGATGTGAAACCAAGATGAGATGTTCAGAACAGTTGTGGAGCCCTTCTTGGTTTCTGTGTTTCTGTCTTTAATGCAGTCAAACTACACAAAATAAAACAAATCTTGAAAGTTAAAAAGTCTTCTAGAGCACTAGTTGCTAGGTTGCTCTTTCTGTTGCAAATGAAGCTTGCTCCAGTGCTAACAGCCCACAGCCCCATGCATCACCAGACTCCTATGGGGTGGTTTAAGCTGATGCTTCTCCAACTGTGGGGCACTTGCAAAAATATGGGAGAGATGCTCCCAGTGGAAAGAGCTGTTCCTTGCTCTTGGCTCGAGTACGCTGATTGTAGAAGGGAGGCTGGGAGCTCGAGTGGAAGAGGGAGTCAGGAGAGGGCATTGTAAGCCAAGGTAATTTGGGGAAAAATTGGATTAAGTGATCACAGACTCCTCATGTCAGTTGAATTTGTTCCTCTCTCTGTCATAGCGAAGGTATACATTTCTTAGCTTTTCCTGCTCCAGATCCCTAGTTTATGGTAAATTAGTGTATCAGACTGTTCTTCCAATGCTCTGTGCTCTCCCAGATTGCAGGAGATTTATATAAGCAACGGCCTTGATCCTGCAAAGTGTTGGCCTTGATCCAGAAAAGCACTTCAGCCAGTAATTAATTTTCAACTTGCATACATAAAAGTTAAGTACGCGTTTAAGTACTTGGCCAGAGTGCTTCGTATCTTGCAGGCCTGAGCCCTTTGAGAAACTACTGGATCTGCTTTTTTTAATGTAATTCAGTCTGTCACATAAAAAGATGCCACAATCTTTCCCACTCTACCCCCATTTTCAGGAGACAAACATTGTTCTTGGATCAAATGAAAAAAAAGGCCATTTTGAAAAAAAAAAGTAATTAAGAGGGCTGCCCCATGTTCAGAGTGCATGCTTGTGGTTAATGGGAACTTTTACTGCTGCTGGGTAGATCACTTAATCCTTTTATTTCTGTAGCTGGCATTTCCTACATTTTTTTTTGCCAAACATCAGTACCTTTATAAAGCAGTCATCTGTTTTTGATTTATAAAAATGTGTCATGAAACTTCAGCCAAGGGATCCAAAAGTTTTATAAATTGACAAGCTAGCTAGTCTTTAATTAGTGTAGGAGAAAAGTGGTTCTTTATTTGTTTTTGCTTCATTCGTGTAATTTATATGGAACACCACTGGAAGAAGAAAAAGACTAGCACAACTGGTTTTACTTAGCTTAATACATAGGCAAAATATTCTTCCAGTTACACAACTAGAAAGGGAAAAATCTGCAAAGCCACATATATTATCAGCTGAAATTTGCACCTTATAAACAAGATCTGGTTACTTGACCATGTCACTCAGATGAAATCTAAGGCCAAAGTGGCAAGGGGTTCACATATTTTCTGTGTCCCAGAGCCCTTTGTTTCTTTTTGTAAGTCCTCCTATTCATATTCTTTGTACACCCAACACAAGGAAAATGTTATTCCAGTCCAGCTAAACATCCTTAGATGTTTGTTCAGGAAATCTTCTCATTTTTCCAAGGAAAGAAATACGGAGTGATACTGGAGAAATTACAGCTCAAATAAATAAACACCCTTAGATTTTTGTTCAGGAAACTTCTTCTGTTTTCCATGGCAATAAATGCAGAGCAGTGCTGGAGAAAACCTAGCTCATCAGCATAGCCATCTTTCAACTATCTCTGTTCAGAATCCTTAGGATCTGAAGAACAGACTCCTCTAATGTAATGATCAGCTTGCTAAGGAATTATTTAGAGATCCTTGGCAGATTTAACTTAGCAATATTTTAATTTCAAAGTATTAATTTAACTAAGTCGTAAGTGGATCTATAACAGCACTCATTATCTAGGAACATGCAAAGACCCTGCAGGGTTTTTTTAAGGAAATGCAAATGTCTTAGTGTCTCCAGCCTACTGATGTGAGAGCAAATGTCCTGTTCCCTGGTCAGTCAGTGCCTCAGTGACATGACTGGGGCCAGACCTCCAGAAGCTGACTGCAAACCCGGTGTTATCCCGACAGCATCCCTTCCCATAGGGCATGCAACTTCCCAAGGACATTGCTGGGAGGCTCTTGTGCAGTACTTCATGCCTGGGGACACTTTTGCTATCTTGTCCTTTGTATATCTTTAACTCCTGATGGGATGAATGGGGTAGAATTTGATGTATTTGCAATACAGAGAAATACTGAGAGGAGATATACGGTAAGACTGGAGAAGTTTACAAAATCTAGTAGTTATGACTCAACAGATGGAGCATGTGGCCTGTACTGCTTGCCTGATAGCCAAAATAAAATACTCCTTGCTCTTCCGTGTGTGGGGCTGAGGAATGCACTGTTTTGGGGGTGCTTTGTTTTAACTGGGATCATTGCATAGTGCTTGGTATGACAGTCGCCAGAATAGCAGACTAAATGGCAGATTCATGAAAGCCTATGTCCTCCCAGCTCCTGAGAATAACATATGGAAACAGCGATGGGCCAACGAGATGCTGGTTACACATACAGTGGAGAGGAGGCACAAGTGAATCACTTAGTCTTTGTTGAAGAGGTCAAGCTGGGGACATTCACGTCTCTTTAAAGTAGTGGGATGACCTAAACATGTGCTTACAGGAACGTTTCTTTCTTTTTTCCCCCTCCTTCCCTGTCCTGCAGGTCCCAAGGGAAGAAGGAGGAAGCTGTAACCTTACTGCGGGACTCCATTAAGTACGGCCCAGAGTTTGCAGATGCTTACTCAAGCCTGGCCTCGCTGCTAGCTGAACAGGTAATGGGCATCGCTCGAGCTCTCATGCCTTCTGCGTGTGTGTATGCACTGCTGCCGCAGCCACAACACCTCCTGCGCATCCCAATGGAGCACCCTTTCCTTGCACATGTGCGATGGCAGGCGTGGGTCTGCGGCTGTCTGCAGAGAGCTCTCAGGCTGCTTTAGGGATGACTTTTTCAGGATAGGAGGCAACTCATTTGCAGTGAGTAATTACACCCACATGATGTGGCTCTGAATTAAATCACTGTTGAAGTTGTGAGTAAATACCCTCTCTGCAGCTCCCCTGTCTTACGGCAAAGTCTTAATCCATCGCACCTTGAATGTTGTGACAGCAGAATAGGCAAGCGCTTCCCCCTCAGACACACATGCCTACACAGATAACCTTGAGATTTCGTAATAAATCACTCCAAAGCTAGGAAGTGTCAGAAACCAGGTGGCCTCTGCAGCCCGAATTCTGCCCTTTGCACACACACATCAGAATACAGCCCTTAATTACCATGGTAGGTGATCACGTACAGGGGGCGGGAGGGCTCGCTAGCTTTATGTTGCTCTTAATGAGCAGCTGTTTGATATTTTGTTTAACCTCATTGTTCAATATGTGCCCCCAGGCCTTATTTACTGTGCATGGCTCAGGCTGCGCTCTGGAGGCAGGATTACTCATTTCCTCTCGGGCTTGTTCCCCACGCTCATTACCTGGGGCTCTCACTACTCTTTGTAGTTAGGTAATTTATTTCTACAAGGTCCCTGTGAGGTGAAATATTGTCCCCGTGGAGGAAAAGGGAAATTGAGGCACAAAATGCTTGAGTTCAGAAGAAGCCACAAAGTGTGGGTGACCACCAAGCCCTGCTTTCTTCCATGCCTGCAGCAGCGGATGAGGGATGCTGTGCTTCGGGTGTTGCTCTCACGGACTGTGGCCACAACCAGTGGCCCCAGTCTGGGGCTATGGGGCTGCGTGACGAGGTGCTCATAACTGCACAGCTCCAGCACACCTCCGCAAACCTTTTGAAAACTGATTTTTTTCTCCCCTAAGTTTCAGATATAACTGTTCCGTAGCATGGGGTGCTAAAGCTTTCTTAAAAGGTTGCCAAATACAAATACAGACAAAGCAAAAGAATATCGTCTTTCACTGTCTTCCTTTAATCTGGTTAGTTAAATCTTCTCTCTGTAAGGGAAGTGGATAAATTTCAGCAAAACTGTAAGCAGAGATCTTGTTTTGGTTTAGCCTTCTTTAATGATGCAGGCACTCTGCAAAACTCGCCTACGATATATGTGGATTACTGAAAGATGTGCTATTTTATTTTCCCTTTTAAATGACTTTCAAATATTTGAATATTATCAATATCAGCTGCAGGGTCGTAGAAATATAGTCCATGAATTGAAAGAAGAGCCTTGTTGAATGGGAACTATGTTTTGAATAAACCCGTCAGTGAAGAGTCTCCTGCAAGTATAGGAAATGAGTCCTCCGCAGTAATACCTGGTTTTAATATTAATTGAAATTATTAATTAGAACCATCGATTGTAAGGTGAACAGAGCAATAAAACCATTACAGAGTCCTGAGGCCTTCTGCCCAGAGCAAATGCCATTAGTAAGTCCAGCAGTAATTAATCTCCTCTTACTTACATTCATCCTCTTGTGACTTGAGTAAATGGTAGGGGAAAAAAGATAGTACAATTTCCTCAGAAAACAGCAATTTCCTGCAGGCTTTTAACACCTTCTCATGTTCAGCCACAAGCAGATGACTACCTGATTGTGCAGCTCCTGCCTTGCACACCCATCCTAGTGACCGCAGTCGGGGCTGTCCTACAAACACGTACTGCTGCCCGGGGCTGCGGGCTGCAGAATCACACCCTAACGCTGTGCACTTCCTGGAGGGGTACGGGCAGAAGTTTTGGCATCTTCGGCCTAAAGGATGGTGGCAGGACCCCATTTTTCTGTTTTGCGTTTTCCTCTTTGTCGAAGCAATAGTGTCCAAAATGGCTGAAAGTTACAAACCTGTTTTTCTATCCACTTGTGGCCCAGAGTCTGTCTCACAGCTGTAGGGGTGTTGTGGTTTAACCCCGATCGGTCACTAAGCACCACACAGCCGCTCGCTCACCCTCCCCCTGCCCCGGCGGGATGGCGGAGAGAACCGAAAAAAAAAAATAAAACCCGTGGGTTGAGATTAAAGGCAGTTTAATAGGACAGCAGAGAAAAAAGGAAATAATAATAATAGTAATAGTAATAATAATAATAATAATGATAATCATCATCATCATCAAATACAGAACAAGTGATGCCCAATGCAATTGCTCGCCACCCGCCGACCGATGCCCAGCCCGTTCCCAAGCAGCGATCGCTGCCCCCCCCAGCCAGCTCCCCCAGTTTCTATACTGAGCGTGACGTCAGGTGGTATGGAATAGCCCTGTGGCCAGCCTGGGTCAGCTGTCCTGCCTGTGCCCCCTCCCAGCTTCTTGTGCACCCGGCAGAGCATGGAACGATGAAAAATCCTTGACTAGACTAAACACTACTGAGCAACAGCTAAACCATCAGCGTGTTATCAGCATTGTTCTCATCCTAAGTCCAAAACACAGCACTATAGCAGCTACTGGGAAGAAAATGAACTAAGCTGAAACCAAGACAAGGGGCGTCTGTCACGTCAGGCAGTATGCTGTAGGCTGCATAGACAGCATCGCTGTGGAGCTTTGGGGAAGGGAGCACAAACTGGTTCCCTCTCGCTGGGATGTGACAGAAAGGGGCTGAAGTGCCATAAGTGGCACATTAAAATAACTCGCGTGAGGCGATCGTGCCCATGACAAACTGCTGGTCCTCCAGCTTTGCGCTAAGGCTAGGAAGTGGGGAAACGGGTGGACACGGCTCAGTGAAATAGTGCCGGCGTTGCCTTGGTCAGTCCCACACAGCATGTTCCCCATCTTAAAGACAGTGAATCCGAAATGGGGCTTATGGGTCCTTTCTTCCCACAACTGTAAATAATGCTACTGAGAGGAATGTCTCATGCGCCAGGGAATTAGCCTGTAACTCAATGTAATTGCCCTCTTCTTTCCTTGATAGTTGACTCTGAAGCCAGAGCTGATGTGGGAAAAAAAAACCTGCCACATTGTATAAAAGATTTTTTTGCTTGTGCCTTTTATAAACGCTTCCCTTCTTACTGCTCTTTCTGCTTGATAACCTAACTCAGTCGCAATGTATTGTTGTTTTCCATGATCACTGCGGTAGTGCTAATATGAGAAATCAAACATTTTTGTTTGCCGTTTCCACGCCACTCCTGTAGCACTGCTTCCCCAGGATTTACTCTGATGCACTCGAACAGCATCTTCTTCCGAGCTCTTGCAGTTTCATCAGCCATCTCATGCTACTTGATGCCTCTTTTCAGGCCTTAGTTTCTGGATTCAAGTGATTTTGTGTGCGTGTGTGTATAATAATATCAGCCTACACTAAGAAAAAGAAACTTTTTAGCCCACTTAGCTGCAGAGGAGAGCCTACTCAGGCACAACCAGACTGAAAAAAATGAGTCATAAAAAAACAGACTTAAAAACCCTGGAGTTCAACTGAGAGATCCTCACATGCATATTTTTTTTTTTTAATATCATAAAAATCTCATACATTTTTTAAGCCAATCTTCTGAATTTTGTGAGCTTGATGAATGTTTCATGGAGGTCTGGGAGTGGCATTATTAAGTGTTAATGAGAATCAACCCTTGATGAACTTAACAGCATTTCTCTCAAGAAGAGGAGAGGCTGTGAGGGAGAAAGCTGTGGCGCAAAAAGCTGGGCCCACCCTTCCCAATTTCTGACTGCCCTTAATGCAAACACTTTGTTAGAGAAATCATCCCAGACTCTGTGCTGAGCCTGAGGCATGCAGGGTCAGGATGTTAGGTGCCAAAAAAGCAATGCAACCATGATAAAAATGCTAAAAGTGCTCAACAGGGGTGAGTGTGAATGTTTTGACATGGAGCACTGCTAATCCAGTTTAACACATCCCTTCCTTCCTTTAAAGATCAAGTTTATGATCGGTAAATAAAATGAAGAAAACTGACATACATGCACACAAAGCCACCTTCCTTGGCTGAAAATTAAAATCAGAGGAAAAGAAACTAATACAGGAATCTTTGAAAATATGCTTGTTAATGTCTTGGGTGCTTGCCAGATGCTTTCTCAAAAAACACAGATGCTTTCTCAAAAAATTGCTCTTCATTTTAGTCAATTCTGACGATCACTACACTTTTCCTGACCCCGCAGGATAATGATGTCAAATTCACATAAATATATCCAAAATGTCCAAACTCAGGCACTTTTTAAAAGTGTGTTTCTGTGTTTTATCACACACTATCTTTTCTGATGGCTGACCTTTATCGTGTAAATGTGAAAGCACTTAACCATGGCAAACCGTGTGCTTTCATCAGGTCATACTCTTTCAATGCGATTAATTCCAGCTTTCCAGTTCTGAAATAGGAGGTGAGAAAGGAGTCCACACATTTAAGCAGCTACAGAGCAAAAGCTGCCATCAGGTATACCCTTAAATCTAGAGAAAGCCCTGTAAGCTCCAGGATTTGCAGGACTTGAAGGAGAGTGCCTAGCTGGGAATGGATCAACCTCTTATTTCAACATGGATTCAGCTCTGGAGCAGAAGGTCTGCCTTGTGGATCCAGGCTTTCCTCAGTGGAGAGCCGGATGGCTGATTTCACTTGGGAGCATCATCAGGAGGCTGTATAGTTTGTTGCCGTAGGGCTGTGCTGCTCCATGGAAGGGGAAGAATTGAAAAAAGCATCTTTGGTGCTGGAGGCTTGCCTGACACCCCTTTGCACTGTGCTTGTCTCTGCTGTTCATGGCTTTCTTCCATAAATGCACGCAACAGCAAAGCTCTGAGGTTAGGCAGGGAGGAAGACTGTGATAACCCATGCTAGTAAGCGTGCAGGCAGTGGGCACACACTGGCTGGCTGGAGAGAAATGGAAACCTTATGAAGTTGCTGTTTGATCCGAACAAGATACCTAATTTTTGTTTCAGGACCAGGCTGCCCGTAGCTCAGGCTAGACAGAGCCCAGCCAGTGGGACCTATTCCATAGGCAAGGTGTTCCCAAAGAAAAGATCTGCATTTTCCAGAAATGCTCAGCACCAACAAACCTCCTTGAAATCTATGAAAAATGTAAGGGCTCAGTGCATCTGGGAATCAGCATAGTGGCACGTCCCATCAGTCTTAGTGAGCTACCTCTCACTCATTGATGACACCTGGTTTTAATCTGAATCTATCAGATTTTCCCCACTCCTTCGTTGCCCCCATCCTCCTCTAGCTTCCCTCATCCCCCTGCATGAGCTCCCCATCCCCCAAGCCATCACACACGCCAAGCTTTCATTCCTTGTGTTTTCCCCGCTGCTTAGGGAACAAACAGCAGTGCTCCAGAGGGAAGAAGTTAGCCAGCGAGATGCTCATTAAACAAATAAATTAAAATATATCAGCGCCCAGATGACAGATATTTTTCAGTAGAACCAACACAACCCCTGTTGCCGTGTGTTTCCTGGCTGGGTGCGTGCGTGCCGCACAACTCCCATGCGGCGAGGGAGTTGTCACAAAATGCAGGTATGTGGCAAATGGTGCTGACACCCTTTCCGCCATGGGTAAGAAATCTCCTTCTCTTTTAAGGAACGGCTTAAGGAAGCGGAGGACATCTATAAGGCTGGCATAGAGAATTGTCCAGAGAGCTCTGATCTGCATAACAACTATGGTGTTTTCTTGGTTGATACCGGTAAGTGAGAAGAAGCAAGGGATTTTCCCTCTCTGCCTTGTTTGCTTTGATTTGTTTTATTCAGCGGTACACATCTGAAAGGGTGTCAAAATCTTCCAAAGCCATAGATGTTCCTCCACTGTAGCTTGGAACTAAATACCCCTGCGCTGCTGAGATGGCACAGCATACTGGAATTTGTAATCAATGCAGGCACTGTGTGGCAGTGGCATTCAGCCCAGCTGTTTCCTTCAGTGTTTCTCACCATCTTCGCACAGGCAGTTGTCTTCTTCAATTTGAGCTGGGCAGCACCCTGTCAATACTGCCATTTCTCCAGGAAAGCATGGCCAGATCAAACCAAATCCCAAGCACACAAGTGGATCATTATGGTCTTTGGAGCACTTGCAGCTCTACTTGGTGACAAAGCAGCTCTTTGACTTTAAAGGGTGAGTGCCACCGCTGTGAAAACAAACATGTCTTTTAAACCACAGTCATCTGTGAAGGCAAAACCTAAGATACTGTGGGGTGAATTGATTTCTCAGGAGCTCTGTAATGACATCCAAAGCCTTTCTTTTCTGGGCTCCTGGTTCCCATCCAACTTCCCTGGATTCAGGCACTTCCTGGCATCCACATAAGAACAATAAGAAAAAAAAAAAAGCCACTCTAATGGCCACCTTCTATTGACAGCTTTATAAGCTAGTCCAAGTTTGACAAATGACTAGTGGAAACCAAACTACTGTCTCACTCCAGTCCCTCCAGAACAGAGCCGAGACTCAGTAATGAAATATTGTAGGCTTGAAGTGTGTGGTTGCTACCCATTCTGCCCCTTTCACACTGTGCCCAGCTCCGGTGGTGCTTGGGAAGAAGGAACGATGGCTTTCCTACCTCTCAGCTGATGTTCAGCCATCCTTCTTCTGTAGTATCAGTATAAAATAAATATGAAGCTAAAGTGAGTATTTGTAATCAAAAAAGGCATCATGGCATTAGTGACAGAGGTTGAGGTTCTGAATTTGTGCCCTGGCAAAATTCAAGCTTGCAAATAATAAAAATTCCTCAGTAATTTCACACTGACATTGTGCTCATCTTTGCTTGCCAACCCAGATAAACTGCCCCATTCCTGCCAAAAATTGTGGTTCAAACACACTGCAGTGCACTTTCTATTTTTTGCACTTGTGTATTCTGCCAAAGTCAAAACTAACATTTCCTGGTTTACTCCTACACTTCCCTACACACAAACAACAGGAAAAAAACCAACACACTGACTTTTGATACTTCAGGCATGATGTGTAAATAACCCTCCTGGAGACATGACGAGGCGTGAAGGAAGTGGCTGGTAGTGAGCCTGTCACAGGCTGTGCTCTTCCCTGGCGGACACAGGGAGATGCTGTGAAGCACCACACCAGTTGACTTGTAGGATTTTGTGCAACAAGCCTCCAGCAAGTGTTAGCCCTGGGGAGCCATAACTCTAGACAGCTCTGCAGTGGTCATAGACACTCAATGGGTCTCCCTTAACGATGCACATTACCCCTGTGTGTTGAGCAGGGGACACATTGGCAGACTTACGGACTGAGGTGCCTGCCCAGATGCTGCCCAGGATGTTTTGTAGACATGATTTTCAAAACCATCTGCCTGCTCAGCGGTGGGAGAAGATCAAGGATGCTGCTGGATGTTTTGAAAAAGTCGTACCCTGAAAGATATGTCGTTGGCCTTGGATGAACCTTAAGTGCTTCTAAATCTCCCTACAGGTGTCTCTCTTCTCTCCTGTAAAGGAGATGCTGAGAAGTGTCAATGTTAGTATTATGTTGCATAGATAGTCTCAGGAAAACCAAACTAGATCTGAAAAGATACAAAAATAAAATTCCCACAGCAGCATATGTTCAGTGCCCCAACAGGCTCAGGCTGTTTTCAAGGTCTGCTTTCCAGCCAGAAATGGAATTAAATACATTTTTGAGTGATTTGGCTTAAAAAATGCCAATACTCAAAACCTTTGTTGGTGGACAAAGCTCCATGAGTATCGCTTTTCATCAGGAGATTATTTGGTCTAGAGTGTGCAAACCAATTAAATGAGCACTGGGGTTAAAAATACGATATTCGCATTGCTGAAATGCTGGAACTTTATACTGTGCCTCATTAATTTATTTAATAGGTAGTCAGCAGGCCCTGCCTGAGGAAAGCACTGCAAGATCCTTCTTGAGGAAAGCCATTATTTAGATAAAGAAAAAGATACCATTTGGGCTAGTGGTCTGGCAGCTTTCTTTTTGCACGGTGTTGTATTTTGTTGTGGTGCTCGGTGATGTCATGGACTGCGGGACCTTGCACCGGTAGACGTTTTCGCATGGCGAAGCAGTGCCACCCAATGGCTCCTCTGCAACACAGAGATGGTGCCTACATGCTCCGCAATAGGCACCTGGGCACCTCTGGTCTGGGATTTATTGCCCCAAGGTGGGAATTAGCTTGTCACTGGCAGCTACTCCCAGTCCTGTTGAGCAAAGCACAGAAGCTGAGTAGGGTCAGCGCAACAGGGGCCGTGGGAGTAGTCTCTGCTTGGCAAGAGCTGGAACTATCTGCAGCTCGGGTGGGGTTGTGGGGAACACTGGGTGGCTTGTGTTCTGTGTCTCCATTGCCCGTCTCTCCAGTGGGCCAGGGTGGAAGGAAGGTGGGACATGCGCCCCAGCCCCCTCTCTGGAGTGGGCTCTGTCCTTAGCACGGGGGGTGCACACACGCACCACACCACCACCACCCCCCCCAGCATGATCGGAGGGCGCTTTCAGTCAGGAGTCTTCTTCTGGTGGCTGTACCCTCGTCTTGCAAAAACTGATTCCTAGAAACTCTGTTTCTCAGGATCATCTCTGAATATTGGAGCCTAAATCTTAGTTTGGACAGCAATTTCATTAATCTCGAAAGGCTGAGGCAGGATTTCTTTCTCAAAATGGTTCCCACACATAGAGCAAGAGATGAAAGAAAACCCAGAGCATTACGGTGTGCTGAATTGCGAAAGGATTTTTCTGAGGCACCAGTTTAACAGTTGTTCTCTTCTCCAGGGGCTCCTGAGCGAGCCGTGTCCCACTACAGGCAGGCCATTCGCCTGAGCCCCACTCACCACGTGGCCATGGTGAACCTGGGCAGGCTTCATCGCTCCCTGGGGCAGAACAAAGAGGCCGAAGTGTGGTACAAGCGGTAAGAGTTTGGGATAGGAGACAGAGGTTTCCCTCCTCTGCCTGTACGGCTTGTCTCTGCTGAAGAGCCTCTGATATGTGCATCTGTCAGTGTTTAGGTTTCCCTCCCTTCCTTCGCTATCCATTTGAAACCAGATTTACCTTTGCTTATTTGGCTGTTTTGGGGGAGTGCTTGGAGAGGCAGCACGGACTTAGGCAGTGTTGACTTCCTGGACCCTTCTCAATCCCCCAGGATGGACACACTGCTGCTTTTGGCTGGGGGGTGCTCTAACGATAAAATCGGAGGTTTCTCAGTGGCATGAGCAGGTTGTTAGCTCAACTCCCACCCTGCTCGAAGCTGTTCATGAGTGCCACACCAGTAACAGCCTCAACTGCTGCACAACCCAGCACCAAACCCTGGGCACCATCAGGAACTCCAGCCCTTCCCAGCAATGTGCCAGTAGGCAGGCTCTGACTCCCAGTATGCAGCAGGTTGGGCTGGTTTTTGGGGGGGGAGGGTTTGCCTCCTTTTTGGCATCCAGATTTGTGCTCACACTCCCCAGGTTCTGCCACCATCAGCCGTCCCCACCCCTGCTGCACGCTCACGTGCACTTCAGAGGTGGCTGTCTTCCCTTTTCAGGTGGCCAGAGGGATTGCTGCTGTGGGCACACTCATCCCTCCCTGGGACCTTAAATTTGTGCTCCCCAAGGTGGGATGAGCAGGGTGCAGAGCTTCGCTGCCCCATCCCAGCACAAGCCACACCTTGCTCTTCTGCTTTGATCTCCACACCACCTGGAAGCATCTCTTGTTCCCAAATTCCAGGGCACTGAAGGTATCCCGGAAGGCTGAAATCCTGTCCCCGCTGGGGGCTCTGTATTACAACACGGGGCGATATGAAGAAGCATTGCAGGTTTACAGAGAAGCGGCATCACTGCAGCCTTCGAACAAAGAGATCCGACTGGCACTGGTGAGTGTGGGGCGAGCTTGGCCAGGGCAGGGCCATGGAAGTGGAGCAGCAGCTGCTGGGTGCAGCATCACGTATTAAGGAGGGCTGAGCTTTTTAAGATCATAACCCTTTATAATGTGTCTCTGTAGGCTCAGGTTTTAGCAATGATGGGGCGGACGAAGGAAGCTGAAAAGATGACAAACCATATACTCAACGAGGATGTGGAGTGTCTGGAATGCTATCGCCTTCTGTCAGCCATCTACAGCAAGCAGGAACACTATGCCAAGGTACCGTGGCCACGGGGTACCCTTGTCCTGAGGGCTCACCCACAGAGCTCAGGTTGAATTTTACATTCCATCTCTTCAGAGATGTCACATGCCTTAGCGCACATCCAGTAGATTTATTTTTTCAGTAAAACCTTCTGTTTATCTAGGTACTGGGACTGAAGCTAAGCAGTGTGGTTTTCTTACCACTTACTGCTCCTGCTGCTGTCAGCCCCACTGCCCATCACCCACAGGCATCTAAAAAATTCATTTCCACATGTGTTAACAGTGTGGGGCAAACAAGGGAAGGAGGAAGATGACTCTCATGCTGGGAGGCCCTAATGGTGAGGAGAGCATGAGCAGTGGAAAGGCGCAGAATACAGTAATGCAACGTTCTCTTGCTTTTCCATAGGCACTTGAAGCTATAGAAAAAGCTCTTCAGCTAAAACCAAAGGATCCAAAAGTCATATCAGAGCTCTTTTTCACTAAAGGAAACCAGCTAAGAGAACAGAATCTCCTCGACAAGGCTTTCGAGGTATGACTGCTCTAAACCCTATGGATAGTTTTGTAGGTTAAAAGATAGAGTTAGCTCATTGCCTCTAATACTCACTGGTGCACACACCCTGGCTGCTGGCTTTGGGAGCTCAGCAGTTCACCAGTAGTACAGCTAAAGCTATGGGGCAGCTAACTTTGCCAGACTTAGTTGTAACTTTTTTCCTCATTCCTGTGTGGAAATACAGCTCCTTGCTCTGAGAGGTTAAGTACAGAGTCGTGGTGGGACTATGGAGGAGCCTAGGCCTTGTTGCACTGACCAGACCCTTGGTCCCTCCAGCCCCAGCCCCTCTCACTGGCAATGGCCAACTCCAGGTGGTTCAGCTGAAACCTGTGAGAGCCCACCGTGTTGTTATATCTCACCTCATTACCTAATAGCTGAGAGATTGGCTTATCCTGTGGAGCAGGAGGCTTGATAGCTCAGAAATTATGTTAGCATTAAATAATAGCACAGAAAATTGTTGTTGGGACAGTTCTGAATGCTCTCGATACCCCTAGAGATGTCTAATCCTGGTTTGAATCTTTTCCTTCTGTGACACCATAAAAACGGCGTGTTCGACAGGGTCCAGAAGGTCCTTGTTGCTTCTTCTTCCATGCACAGTGGCAGAAGCAGTGGGGAGGGATAGCCCTGCCCTCGGGTCCTTGTGCAACCGCTGTGCAGGTGGCTGTACCATAGTCTGCGGCCAGCTCCAGAGTAAAGCCTTGCAGATAAGGAGCATCACAGCCCACACGTGGCTTGTGGGTGGCAGGCACCTGCCTGAGGAAATGACCCTGACGTGCGGGAGACCCCAGTGGTGCAGGGTGGCAGGGAGAGGGTCGCAGGGGTTGGTGTGGCTCCTTGTGCAGCGCTGTGGGCAGGGAGAACCTGCAAGATGCGCTCCGTGGTGGAGCAGTATGTTATGTCACCTCTGCTGTAAAGAAACCGCAATTCAGCTCGTGCATTGTATATGGGAAGAATTTGAAATTATTTTTTAAATGGGTTCAGAGGGAGAGGAAACTTAGTTTCTCCTTCCCCTCCAGCACTGCTTTTTGCTTGAAGACTCAGACTCTTAATCTAAAAATGTTTCATATTTACGTAGAGCTATAAACGGGCGGTGGAGCTCAACCCAGACCAAGCACAGGCCTGGATGAATATGGGAGGCATTGAACACATCAAGGTATGACTGTTGCTTTTCCTTAAGCTGTCAACTGCTGAGACTAGTATTCAGGACAGAAAGCTAAAATTTGTTTCAGACTGCCCAGAGCTGCACGTTTGTGAACAATGAGTGCTCCTGATCTGTTTTATCCAAAAAGGAGGAAAGTCTGTGACCCCAACTGGAATTTCCCAACCAGGTTGCTTGGGAATATGTATCCAGTAACATAAATCCCGTTATTTGTAAGAGGATGGGCTGCAAGGAACAACTTGCCTAAGTCTTCCTGCTTCAATTATTGACTCACCTTAGAAAAATGTCACCATGAGTCAAATTCTAAGATTCCTCTCTACCTAATTAATTTAATAAAGATGTCTAATGCAGAATACTGGCATGAAATTATGGAAATAGACAGCCTGTCCTGGGGTTGCTTATCTTTTTGAATACTTTAGCATACCATTATGATTTGGGTCTTAAGGAGTCACATTGTGTGATATCCTCAAGCTATCCTATCGCTGAGTAAAATGAACTCTTCTGGTACAACATAACAGAAAAATGTAAATCTACTTCTTGCCATGTTTGTTTGATCAAATTCAGGCTAACGGCACTCGGTCATCCATTCCATAATGAAGTATTCCCATTACCTAACAATATCAAGGTTTATAAACTCTTTTTCCTTTGTATTACAGTCTTCACCATTCCCAAGGAATAAACTTTCTATGTCAGGGAATGCTAATGAGATCTGTCACTCATTTTCTTTGTAGGGAAGCTACATCACTGCCCGCAGCTACTATGAGAAAGCCCTACAGCTGGTTCCAAACAGCAAGTTGCTGAAGGAGAATCTGGCCAAATTGGATCGCTTGGAGAAACGGTTTCAAGAAGTCCAGGAGAAAGACCAAACATAGCATTCAGTCACCAGTGGAGAGAAACTCATGCCCCTCGGAGAAGAGTATGGTGGAAGCCTATTGCTCAAAGTGATGCTGAAGGAACTTTCCTAGGACTCAGAGTTACAGAAGGCAAATCTTGAATGCATGCTTACGTTTGACCAAAGTTACAGGAGACATGCTGGAGAATGAATGCAAATCTTCCTTTAATCAAGATTTACGGTTAGGCTGAACCCATTTTAATCACACCGGGAGTGGGTGGGACACGTACCTTCAATATCTTGGGTATCACTGGCAAAACCGTGGAGACAAAGCACTCGCCCATTGCAGTTGGGGGGGAAGTATCACCTCCTGTTACTCAACACAGGCTTACCTTGTCCATGTAAAGTACCACTGATGGGCTTCATTGCAAGCGCTGCCAGGTCCTTCTGAGCCAGGAAGAATGGTCATAATGATCACATAAAAAGGTTTCAAGGGGTTAATGCTGAGGAAATGGTGGCCACTTTTACTGCTCTAAATATGACTTGAAAATTATTCTAAAGAAAGGCAAGACAGTGTCTGAATATCACCCTAGAAGGATGATTCTACAAGTAGGACAAATGATCCTTTGAGGGACGAACTCAGCTGAATGTTTTACTCATAAGATGATAGTCATTGTGTAATAATTCAAGTTCATGACGTCAGTATTGTCAAATATCATATGGCTTTACCCTTTGCCCTCTCCCTCCAGGCCAAATAATTATTACTCTGAAAAAAATGGAAGCATCCAAAGGCAATGGGAAGCTCTAGGATTACTTGTCCTCCTGTCCAGTCCCCAGTAAAAAAAAATAAAACAACCAGTCTGATCAATATAGGAGGTAAAGTAAAGCCACAGAGAGGTTAGGGAGGATTTCCTAGGCTGGAAAGGTACTAAGGAGGCTTTTTTATGGGTGTGCAGGGACAAAGCCCATTTATCATGGTGATAACACTGACAAAATACTTTGTCAAAGTGTTCTCACCCCCTCCCCCAAAAGATACAGAAAATGACCTATAGCTGATCAGTCATAAATCTATATTTTTAAATACTGAAGTGGAAAAAAAAATCTCTTCAGAATTGGGGCTTTTATTTTTCAGCTTTATTTATTTAACTTATAATAATCAAATAATTAATATATTTTCTCTGCTTTATACGAATTGGGCAGTATCCTTCACAGCTGGCCGCATGGCTGGGCATAGTGACTTGTATTGTCTGAAGTTAGAAAAATGCAGTACCACCGAGGTGTGCTTGAATAACTCCCCCTAATGATGTTTCTAAAGCAAATGGCTGCAGAGCACATTGGACCATACTGTCACTGCAATAACAGCACTTCTGCTGCTTCCATCAGGGTTTGTACCACTTCACAGAAAGCGTTAACGGGATCATGCTTGGTGCCACTGCCTTTGGGTTTGGACATCTGGGTAGGTCATCAGTTTGCTCCCCTTGCAGCAGAAAACTGCTGTAAAAGTTGTTGTATTTGAGCTTGATTGTGGCCAGTCCCTGCGGAAGAGCAGCCCAGCGTTTGGCATTATTAGTAAAGGACAGTTTAGATTAGGTACACGATGCCTTGATTCACATCTGTCAGGAAAAGCCTGTGTGGCAGTGACACATGTGGCACCCAGGTTTGGTTGGTGCTGGCTGTGGCACCTCAGCAAGCTCCAAATTCGCTTAGCATGATAGGACAGCTGTGCACTGGTGGCTCCGCTGGCTTCTTTTAAAAAGCTCGGTGTCTCGCCGCTACTGGTGGTCAAATTACTGACAGATTATTAAATGACTCCAGCTGCATTTGGAGTTCAGAAGGAGTCTGGACTGGTGCAGATGTCTGCCCTGCCAGGGCTGGTGGACTGATAGAGCCATGGCTGTGCGCCCAGTGAGATGAGGCTGGGTTTGGGACATAATGGTCCCCACTGGCCAAGGAGACTGGCTAGTGCTTACAGCTGGGCAGAGGTGGGAGGGAGAAACCACTGTGGGGAGAAGGTGGTGACACATGTTTCTGGGCTCTCTCCCTTCAAACCAGCTTCCCAAGGGAGCAGCTGGCACCAAAATAAGCAAGTCTTTTGCTGGTGAATTTTCCCTTCTTCCCCCAGCCCAGGCAGCCTGCTTTGCTCTCCGGGGCCGAGGACAGGTTTGAGGTCCTGGGGCTGGGTCAGCAACCCTTGTTTTTCACATGACTTTTATGGCCGTGGACTTGCTGACATGATGTTTCTGCAGGTCCCCAGTGCAGGTGCTCCACTGGATGCTATGCATGGAGTAGCTTTGCACAACCCTGGTGCTGGCAGGATGGCCAGGTGGAGATGGGGTCACGCCAGCAGAGTCCCGTGGGATGGGGAAACCAAAGCTTAAATGACCTCTGAGAGCAGCTGGTTCCCCACCATGCACTGTGAAGCTGTAGATGGTTCATTACTGGAGTATTTGGGGGTACCTGGACCATAAAGATCTCTGCCTCTCCCCAAGGTGAGCCTGCCTTTGGGGCAGCTTCACCAAAGCCCCACGTGCCCAGGCTGGCTGGCTGCCTGCGGTACCGCTGCATGGTAGCGAATTTGGGGGCTGGCAGAGTGGTGTTTGGTGCAGCCCCCAACAGCAGTGCCTTGCAGAGCCCCCCGTGGAGGAGGCATCTGCAGAGTGCTCTGAGAGCTAACCGAAGGGTGGGGGGTAGGGGTGGGGGGAGATATGTTGCATTTAATTGATACGTGTATCAGCTATAAACTTCATCTCATAAAGATATATTAAATAAATACAATATATTCTACAAGCCCCACAGCAGTGTGGCTCTAAATTGTGGCCAACAAAACATATTTTTTCAAATATAAAAGAAGTTGTATTTTTTATATCAATGCGTTGTGAGGGGGATGACTTGGTTTTGTGTTTTTAACTTCGGTTTAAAGCTTAGTCTGTCTTTCCTGAAAGACCTGGTAGAAATTATTGTCTCATTCTTGTCCTAGAACCTGATCAAAGTCATCTTGACCTTCTAAAACTGGTGCATGTGTAATTAAAAGTATAATATAGCTTTGGGTGCCCCCCTCCCAGATCCTGGAGAAGGATTACTGTTTCTGCAACACGGTCTTACTTGCAGAATAATGGAGAAAGATGAGACCATCCTCCCAGCGAGGGAGGCGGTTTGGTTGGAAGGCATGGCCTATGTTCGTCCACTCGCCTGAATTAGGCAGGTAACATATCCATGGAGTTTAATCCCAGCTGAAGCGGATTATGTTATATATGCTGAAAGGCCGACTCTCTGCATTTTGAAGCTGCGTTTATGGTAGTTACGGGGAGAGGGGGGGGCTCAGTCATGAACCTTGCTTTCCTGAACCAGCACTTTATTCCCACATCTATGCAGGATGATGGTCTGCAAACTGGCAGCGTATTTGGAGAACAATTCAGGCCATGAGCCACCAAAGCAGTTAAACCCTTGTAGAGTTTTGAGCTGACTCCCTGTCTCGTTGGCATCCATGCTGAAACGCTGTGTTTGTTCGGGACATTAATCTTGTGAAAGGTTTATTGCAGGCGAAGAAGAATGGAGTATGATATGAAATGAGTTACCTCCACCAAAAGGGAATACCACTGTGGAAGATAAATCGAGTAACTTACCTTGTGATAAACTGGATATTATCTTAATTAATCATAGGAAATGTCCTCTTCCTCTAGCATTGCACAGCTTCTAAAATAATGAGTTATAAATATATTGTTTTCTGCCAACTCCAGCGCTCAGCATGGTTAGCAGAGATTACAAATTAATAAATGGCTGAGGCTCTACCTGGTGGGGGAGAGTTCAGTCTCTCCGCAAGTTGCATTGGCTAAACCTCAGTGCTCACCAATATTAAAGTGAAGAATTAACGGAAAGCTGGTTAGACAGAGGACTCTCATGTACTCACTGTGCTGCATTTTAATCCTGAGTGAAAACCATAATAATTGTGTTGCCTTTTCCTTTCCCCATGAATAATATTTTCAGCTGATGGATTTTGTTTTATTTTATTGCTTATTTAAAGTCCAGCATTCTTTGCTTCCATTCCTTTTCCATCCCCCGGGATAAATGATGCAGTGGGGGGCGTTTTCTCTCTCTCGTAGACTCCTTGGACTAGATTTTCCTACAAATGTGCAGGCAACTTGTTTTGGCCAAACAGTAAGTGAAAGCAGCAGTGCAAATGGCCTTTGCTCCGGAGATCTCAACGAGGACGGGGGGGTGTGAATGCATGCACATGGGTGGAAGAAGTCTACGTCAAAAAAATCCAATGAAGAGTCTAACTTGCAGGGGAGGCTGGACACCCCTAAAATTATCTAAAAACTCTGAAAGCTTCTCAACAGTTACAGAAACCAGGCTAGATATGGTGTACTGTATTTGGTAAAAGAAGATAATTGTCATTCTAATTTTAATAATTAGGCAATTTAGAATATAGTTGTATGATCTTTTGCCCCGCCTGTCCTCCAACTCAGTGAAACAGTTGGTATATGCTTAAATCTCAATCTGTATGTGATTAAGTTGACCAAGTGCTCAATTTCTGTCTTTCATATATGCAATTATGCACAATCTTTGGAAAAAAATAGCCCATAGGGGTTTTTTTTTCCCCAACCTTCAGGCTCTTGCAGCAATTTCAAAATGCACCATTTTGCTTTCATGTACATTTAAACCTAGCAGCAAAAAAGAAAAAAAAAGAAAAAAAGCGCTTGGCATTCACTAGTGTTTCAATGTGGCAAAGTTGCTTCAGGTAATCTCGATAACTTTGTGCAGAAGTTCATTGCCATGTTTGTACTGACTTGCTGAAAATTTTTTCTTCTGGAAAATACCCCCAGTGGTATCCTCTGTAAAAGTTATGGCTTCTACAACTGTATTACTGTAGAAATCTCTGCCTGAAGTGGATGTCACGCTGCGTGTTCCTCTCATGCGGGAGTTGTTTGCATTGCTGGTGTTCATATGGTTTTTATTTCTGTATCTAATATTTTTTAATCAGTTGTGCATATCTTTTTTTTTAAAAGAAAAACAAGAAAACAGCCCATGGATTAGAAATCTTTTAAAAATAAATTCACACTTAGCAGCAGCTGGATGTATGTCAGTGGTACAGGAATTTGCAAAGTCTTTGCTTTTTTTCACTGTGGGATTTATGGCTAGATTTCACATAAAGGAGTTATGCTCAAAGTCTTTGCAAAAGAAAATGTATGTAAATGTCTATTTTATATAAAAAGGAAGAAAAGTAAGTGCTGTGTCTGGTTTTGTTCTCTTGGCTATGGGGTCAGTCTGTTCCTTAGGACCAACCATGAACATGTTCTTCTGGAAGTGGAAGGGCCAAAGTTTCTTACTCCACTTCACTTATATTTTACTGCCTAAGGAGTCCCAGTAATTGCTCACATAGGAGCAACTATGCAGCACATGTATTTGAGTCTGGCTGTATAAAAATATTGGAGCAGGCATTTTTCGGAGCCTGAGCATGAGAAAGGTTGCGGGCTGGTGCTTACACGGTCTTGATGCTTGGACATGTTATACTGACATAAGCGCTTCACGGCAGGCTTTCTACATCTGTCGGGAATGTGTCAAACAAACATAAGTCTACAGATTGCAAAGAGAAAAACAGAACAGAAATTAAAAAACAACTGGTTTTGTTCTAATTCCCTTCTTCCTGGCAGACATTCCCAGATGCTCCTGCATGCTCCCAGGGCTTGGGTTCACTTAGGGGATCATGATGGTGATAAACACTTCCACTGAAAATGGTCCTGAAAGAGAATCGAAAGCCCTGAACACAAGCCGTAGCGTTTTTTGCCATCTCAGTGTGTGCAAAACCCTCCATAGCATGTCAGGGAATTGCACGCTTACTTTGAAGTCAGCCTGTACACCCTGAAGTTCTCCTGGATCCCGACAGTGCACGGTTTCTTAATGGAGCTTGCTCTTGCAGTCTGTGGATAACAGCTCTCTCTGTAAAAAAGATCAAATAATTTTCACCCTTATGGCAGCTACTTAAGGTTCTCTACAAGCCCCATGCATCGCTTCACAGGCAAGAAGCCGCTGGAAGTTTCAGACAGCTCTCTTGGTGTACTCTGGGAAGGAACAAGAAACATGTCTTTTTTAAGGCATGGCCACTGCCATGCCTTACAAAGGTGCTCCCCCCGGCCAGCTTGGGCAAGGAGAGACCGCAGGGCGAGGAGCTTGGCTGGATTCACCTTTGCCTGTGCTAACTCTCCTCTGCAAATGCAATGAGATATTTTTCAAACCGCAAGGGCTGAGGCAGCTTAGAGCTGGTGGCAATTGTGAGGGGGGACCTTAGATCCTGCCACTGTCCCCGTGAGGAACAGGCGTCAAACCACAAACAGGAGAGCCCAGGGAGCTGGTGACCCCCAGTGAGACATGGCTGGAGAGCCTCCAAACCCACCTGAGTTGCAGCCCTGCAGCCTCACCTGCCAAAACTGTTTGGCTCCTCATTTATTAAAGGGGCTCATTAGGTAGGAAGAGGGCTGTTTCTCCTGTGTGCAGCAGAGCATAGCCTGGGATCTAGCACTGGGTTCTTTTCCTGGGCCATGGTGGGAGCTGGGCTGCTCTTGCTGCTGGTGTTCCTTCTTGCTCCATGTGGCGAGTCCTGTGTGTGGGCTGTGGGGCAGGGGCTGTGAGGAGATGTGCCCCAGTGTGGGGGCTACAGCAGTAAGCACTGGTGTTATCTGCTCTTTTAAGGTACCAAACAAGTGAATGTAACCAGTCAGTTTTCACAAATTGTGTCAGGGATTGGTGTGCTTGCCCCTAGTGAGTGACTTTGGGCTTCCCTTCCTGTAGCTCTGCTGGGACTGGAAGAAGCCTTTCTTACCTTCTCCATCTAGGTGCTGCTCACCACAGCCCTCTCCTTGGCTGCTGTGGCTGTTCCCCATGCAGGCTGCTCAGCTGCGGTGTGGTGCCTTGCCTATGCAAGAAAAAGAAATAGCTTGGTCCCTCTGAGCTTGCTGACTGGTGACCCGGGAGCACTCAGGTCAGAAAAGTGTCTGTGAAAGGCAGCATGTTCCCAAACCCTTCTTGCACATCCTCCTGCAGTGGCTAATGTATTTATAACTCCCTGTCTGGCCTGCTCCCACATCCATGTAAAAATTTCTTTTAAAGGGGTGCTTGTAGGTAAGAGAGTGAAATAAGCACAGGGCAGGCTGCAAAGGGGGTCAAGTTGGGCAGAAGAATGGCGATCTTCAGAGTGACTTGCTCCTGCTAATGAAACTAGTGCTAAAAAGATCTACCCAGCTGGGGCAAGAGATGGGATAACCAGCTAATTGCCATCCCTCCCACCCTGCTCTGATATGATGCTGGTCCTTCTGCTGTTGCTAATGTTATTTCTCTGCCCACCTAAGGGAATGGCGTTTTCTCCATCATTTACCTCACTGATAAAGTCTATTTATTTTCTACTTCACTAGTAGGCTTGCTGCTATAGCAATAATCACCACAGTCTCTTGTTGGGAAAGCTAGTCAGCAGCAAGGGCTAGGGAGAGCTTGGTCCAGGTCAATGGCTTAGAAAATTGTGCCTGATTTTGTGACTGAGCTTTCTGCAGTAGTCAAATGCTTTGAGGCCAGAGAGTGCCTTGGGAGTATGATAAAATGCTATTTAAGAAAGGGGAGGGGGGGAAGAGGCTGGGCTGAACAAAGCAGCAAGGAGCTCAGTTAGCCCCTCTACAGCCAGGAGTTGTGCAAGGATTCCCACAGCCTTGTGGGGTGAATCCCACTTGTTGCTGGTGAGGTCTTGGGGTGTTGGCTGTCTGGGTAGAGGAGAAAGATGTGGGCTCCTCAGTTTACTAGCACTCTATGCAGAAAACATAGGACCCAAAGTTAGAGAGGGCTGGAGGGGTGTCATTGTGATAGTTGATAATATTTTGGATCCAGACTCAGTCTCCTGGTGACTCCAGTGAGCTATTCCAGGCTCCTGCCAGGGCAAAACACAGTGCGAGTAACTCCTAAATCATAAGCATTATATTGCTTATGTTTGCTCGGCTGGGAACTCGACTCTTAACCCAGCCTTGGCTTGGGAAAGCCAGGGGACCCCTCCTATTGGCATAAGAAACACATCGGACAGAAGTGATTAACAGAGTGATTTGTAGCTGGTGCAGACACGGGGCCAAGTGAAGGGAGTAGAGGAAGAGCTGCTGTCCCCTTCTCAGAAAAGGAGCCAGAAGCCTGATGCTACCCCTCTCCCACAACCACCCAGCCTGGAGAAATCAGACCTCCAGTACAAGAAGTTGCAGTCAAAGCCTTTTCTTTATGTCCCAAATATTTGAGATAGTTCCTCTTGTGTGATCTTTGCTATGATAATCATAGAATCATTAAGGTTGGAAAAGGCCTCTGAGATCGTCTGGTCCAACCATCAACCCAACAACACCATGACTACTAAACCATGTCCTGGAGTGTCACATCCACACATTTTTTTGAACACCTCCAGGGATGGGGACTCCACCACCTCTCTGGGCAGCCTGTTCCAATGCCTCACCACTCTTTCAGTCAAGACATTTTTCCTCATATCCAATCTAAACCTCCCCTGGTGCAACTTGAGGCCATTACCCCTCGTCCTATCGCTGGTTACTTGGGAGAAGAGACCAACACCCTCATGTTCTGGAGCTGAGCCAGGAGAGCATCACACCCCTTCCTCGTCCACTCAGCATGGGGTCTGGCAGGCCTGACAGTGTGCGCATCACTCCCTGCTGGGTAAGGACTGGTGGGATTTTTCCTAGAAAAGAAAAATGGGATTGCCATGAATTTATCTCAAACTGCACAGTTCAATGAAGCATCTAAAACTTAATCAGACCCAGCCATCCCTAAGTCAATTTTTTCCCTGTGTTCATTGTCCACATTTCTAAGGCACAATCGGTGCCAAAAGTGATGTGAGAAAGCTCTGTCTCCCTGCGATGTGTTTCAGACCAAAGCCAAGACTGTGTGCTGCGCCAGCTCAGTTCAGAGACAAGACCTTTCGTGATGACTTTACTTGCTCAGGTTAAGTGCCATAGGGCACTTGGATGTGGAAGCTTTGAAATAATAAACTTTGAATAAAGTCAGGTGGCATCATTATAACCTGTTGCACTTGTTACTTAATTTTCTAAGTCCCAGTTGCATTTCATTAAGAATTAGGCTACCGGATGAAATCTAAATTTGCTTTTTTTATAACTGTGCACACACATCAAGAAAATACCTCACAGGAGACCTCAGCTTTGCACACATCAGCTTCTTATCAAGAAATGCAGTTTCTGTGTGTTTTCATTTATCTCCATGTAATTGCCTTCAGTTGTGGAGCTCAGGCTGGAGTCAGGAAAGTTGGGACACCTGGGATTTATCCCATTAATTCCCTACCTACCAGAAGAGCCTGTGGTGATGCATTTGAGCATGTGGGGGATTGTCTTGTTGTTCAACACCCTTGTTTCTGTCTTCTATCTAGGCCTGAAGCGTGGATTTCATCCTGTTGACCTGAAGAGCCCAAAGGATGCTCTGCCACTGGGATTCTTCTGAAGGGAGAGAGTTGGTGCCTGGAGGGCAGCCCTGGCAAGTCTGTGTTGCAGTGTGCTGCCTCCTTCCTGGAGAAGGGGGGAGGAGAGGCAGCAGAAAAATCTCTCTTTCATCCTCAAGTCATTGAATGTTGCTCACTCAGGAGTGGAAGCTGGTCTGAAAGTCCCTCTTGCCCAGCTTACCAGGCTGACCACCTCCCAAAGTGGGAGGGAATGAGCTGATCCAGTTAAGACAAGATCTCTCTGGCTGGTGTGAACTAATGCAGCTGCAGAGCTTTTGTGGCATGCACCAGCTGAGGTTTTCCTTCCAGAGAGGGTGCAGAGGTGGGAAGGGAGGATGCCTCCCTAGTCCCCTCCTGCAGAGGAAAGTTACCTTCCCTAGCAGCTTATGTTCACATAAGTAAAAACACTGAGCAATGATTGTGGCATGATGTCTTATGAGTAACTGAGCGGGCCACGGCTTTATTTAGAAAAGTACAACTTGTTTGCATATTGCCAGAGCAAATGCTGGCACCTGTGGCAAAACAGTATTTGCCCCCCCCCCCAACCCCAGTCCCTGCACATGCAGCACCTTGAAAATGTATGGAAGTAGTAGCACAAAGTGCAGGAAGGAACAGGAGGGGGTGGTGTAGGGAGAAGGTAGGGTGCTGGGGTCGGGAGATGGATCCTCTGGACCCCTGGCTAGCATCAAGCCCTGGTGAAAGTCTTGCAGCAGTAAGAAAGAGGATCGAGGCGTCTGGTCCCCTCTGTTTCAGGATGCTCCAGGGTATCATTCCTCTCACGCACCACTGAAGGTGGCTGCCAAGGGTCAGCCATGGCTTGGAAATTTCTCCCTTGGATTCCAGGTAGGTGGGCATCCCATACACTATTACTGGGAGGAAAAGGTTGTTTGCTGGGCTGATCTTTGTTATTTCATATTTTGTGAGGAAATGGGAGTCACAGCATTTTAAAATGTACCTGACCTTTTCTTTGAAGAAAGAAAAGACCCTCAAACTGGGTCAGTTCAATTTCTGTGGTGGCAGTCTGGTCTGGGAAGACGTGGTTATTACTGATGCTTACTGTGTGGTCAACCTGGAGCAGTAAGTCAGCCTTGCCTTCTCACTCGCTCTTGAATCTCGTCCAGCAAAAGTTCCCCTTCCACGGGGAGTTCCTGGGCCCAGGTGTGCTGTTCCCAGTTAGGGAGGGAAATACCCCCCCCCGGGGCTGAGTGCGGCCAGTGCTCTGCCACAGTCAGATCTGTGGGATGTTCCTTGAGCACTCGTGCACCCCCCAGTACCCTGCTTGCTCCTGTTGGTTCTCTGCATGTTTCTCCCCAAAGCCTGGGGAGAGGGCTCCCCTACTCGAAGAGTCTGCAAATCAAATTCATGTCCTGTACAGCGCTCAGGAGCTCTGTGAGGTGTGGACAGCCCTGGGGCAGAGATCAGGGTGTGGAGATCTCTGTGCTACCATGGTCCTTCTAAATGTCTAAATCGCTAATTTTAAAGGGCTTTGTCTTTAAAATACCCTGCTCATCTAAGCAAGCATCCAGAGAAGTATTTCTGAGGCAGAAGCAGCACTGCAGCTTCCTGGTAAAAGCAGCCCTGGCAACTGTCCCATTACTCCTAGCAGTCACATTGGCTTCTGCACTTTTCATGCAAGACCAGCTTCACAGGCCATGCTAAAGACCTCTTAATGGGCAGGGACAATAATATAAGTGGCCCCTTTGCCAGCCTTTTTATAATCCATTATAAAGTAATTGCAGACCAGGCAGTTTCACATCTTTTTCTTGCCCAAGTTGAGCATCATTTTTGAGGACTGATGCTGAAAAATGAGAAAGTTGCTATGGCGTAAAAATTTCAACGTGCGAGATTAGCCCTGACGATGAGGCACCTCCTTGTTTCTTTATTCCATGCAAAACTAGCCAGTGCTTTAACTCTCCACTCTTATGCTGCCAGTGCTGTTCCTCTGTTCCCATTACTGCAGTGTTTGCATTGCCAGGCAATCCCAGTGTCAGACATTGCTGAGGAGTACGGGAAATTTCCAGTTCCAGTAAACAGCCTCCTGGGATTAAAGCTGAGCTGTGCCATTAGTGGGTCTGTTATTTACAGCTGGAAGTGATTAGAAAATAAGAGGAAGGAGTTTGGGGGGGTGGGGTGGTGGGAGTCTTAATTTGCTAGAAGGTGTTGAAGCAAAGGCTCAGGCTGAACCCTCCCATACCTTGATTTAAAATGCTCAGGGCCACACTTCAGGGCAGGCAGCTGTAATAAAGTGTATGCCTACCCTCCTGCTCAAGCCAGGCTGCCCAGACTTGCTACCTACAAAGGCTGCGTGGGTGAAACAGCATGGTGGTAATTCACAGCAGTCAGACTTTCAGGAAGGGGTGCAATCCCATGGAGGTTAGAGAAGAGGCTGAGGGCAGGCATTTAAAAAAAATAAAAATCTATATAACTCCCAGAAATTGATGATAAATAGGCTTCAAAGCTCTTGTCTGAGCACTGGGGTTTCCTGGACTCTCAAATGAACATAGTCTGGAGAGAAAAGGCAGTTGCTTCAGGTCTGGGTTTTGTCCAGTTTCACCAATAGTTCAGGAAGACTTTTAATCAGCCCTAATCACAAAGATCTCAAGACAAGCTCACTGCTATGTTGCACCCTGTGCTGTGAGAGTTGGTAACTGGAAACGCTGACAGCCGAAACGCAGACAAGTTGTGCGGCTCCTGTGGGCATCTCTTGCAGTGCCTGGTTCCAGGCGGATCAATGAACCCAGTTCCTCTCTCCCACTGAGTGCAAATCTGTCCCACCCTGCACCCCAGAGCACTTGCTGGGTCCCTAGAGGAGAGTAAACTCCTTTGCTAAAGATCTGGTTTGCTACAGATGGGACCTACTGCCCATCTGTTTATTGGGTAACTCTGCTCTGATAGTGTGGCTACCTACCTAATTGCTAAAAGAAATACTGAATGGTGTTTTGACTCTGCTGGAGCTGATTGCTCCAAGTGTAACTGTGACATTATATTGCTCATAAAATATGCAGGAAAAACCTAATAGGCATCCACTTGTCTAGTGTTAATTTAAACTACGTGTAGCTGTCTAAAATGATCAGAAAGCTCTCGGATGCAGGCCTCTGCTCACCTCCTAACTGCACTGATTAACAAAATCAGAAAGGAAGACTTACAGGGCCAAAATTACTCGGCAGTGAGTTCCCATTGCTTTTAAGCTTCCTCATGTGCTTGTTAGGATCCCAGACTGCAGGTAACAAGGGTTGACCTTGATGTTTCAAAGCCAAAAGTGGCACAGGGGTTCTGTGAGTCCCAAGGCAAACGATAAACTGTCCTCTTCCTTGCACTGAGCTGGCTGCAATGAAAACTGCTGGCGCCTCCCCCGGCCTCCTGGCAGCTCTGTGCTGCCTAGGTATGAACAGTGGCTTGATAGATAGCAGATGAAACAAGAAACCTATTTATCCGTTTAAAAGTAAGTCCAGCTTTTCCAGCTGGAGGTCAGGGAATCCTCTGTGTTGCTGCTAATGTGAAATCAGCCTGGCTGAAAGTCCTGTTACCGAAGGCCAGCCCCGGTTCCTGGGGCAGGAGTGCACTGTGGGGTCGCAGACTCAGTGTCAGGGTTTGCTTTGTGGTGGCAGCCCCTTCCTTCATCACCCTGGCACTGTTGTTTTGGGTTTTTTTTTTTTCCCCACCAGGAAACTCCCCAAGAGCCTGGTGGTGACAGCAGGGGAGTGTCACCTCCAGCGAGCGGATAGGAAGGAGCAGAGCATCTCTGTCTCGTGCATCACCATCCGCCCTGCGTTCAGCTGGCTGCACTACGTGGATTGCGGTGTTGCCCTGCTGCGCCTGCAGCACCCGGCCCAGTAGGGTAAGCGGGAGCCCAAGGGGATGAGCCGCTGCTGTGGGAGTCAAAGTCCTCGTCTGATGTGCTAGTCCAGAAAAAAACACTCTTCTTCCTTCCCTTCCCATGCTCTCTATGCTAGGAATGTCCACTCAGTTATGCCTTTAATTCTTATCAAAATAACACAATTGGGTTAATTCTCATCCTAGGCTTTGGTTAGTTGTCCCAGAAGTTTATTCCTTGGTCAGGGTCTGCGGTCTGCATATGCCTATGTTTTCTTTGTACACCAGCTTCCCATGTGCCTTTGTGTTCCCCTTGTACAAACCCTACCAGCACAGTTTCCTTCAGCCTTGTTGTACTCATGGTAGCTCTTGGTTAGTTGCTGGAAAGCTGGCAGCTCCCTCTTGGCCATAACCCTGGGCTATTAGATAGCAGTGGGCTGCGAGGGTCCTGCCCACTGAGAAGCAGGCTGGATTAAAACCTCCTCATCCAAGTACTTCTGCAGGCAAAGGCAAAGCCTCTGGAGGTAATTTTAGGGTGTCTGAGTTAGGGAAGTGGCACAAGCCTCTAACTTCCCAGGCTTTTCAAAGGCAATTCCCTGAGTTACGTGGAGCTACCATGGGTTACAGCCAACTGGCCGTGACTACCTGTGACCATCACATGGCAGATCAGCCAACATAAAATAACCTTCTGTCACTGTCCAGTCTCAGATCACTGGCTTGGATGGCGATAGCCTTACAGTTGCCCATAATGGCAGGAATAAAGGAAATAAGACCCAAGAAATGTTCATTTCGGGGCTCAGACATCCTGGCAGGGAGCATGAGGAAAGCTGCTTGAGGACTGCATGTGTGCCTGTACTCTGTGGTTAAACAGGTATGTCTCTAGGCATGACCTGGACTTGACAGCATCTGAGCTGTACGGACAGCTCTTGAGGAAACCACAGGGCTCCCTGCTTAGCCCTTCTGAAGGCTGGGACACTGTGTGTGGCTAGTGGCTGGTGCAAGGTGTCTGACGGTAAGTCAAATGGCAGGGCCTTCTGGTCACAGTTGCAGGAATAAAGGATAATGAATGAGGAAAAGGAGCCACTGTCTTTCAGAAATAGAAATGCAAGAGAAGGTGACTCCTGCCAGATGGAAAATTCAAGCACCTCTTTGCTCATCAGATCTCCTCTGCTTGTCAGAGGACCAGCCCCTGTAGGGATGTGCAGATCAGCATTTTCCTGCAGCATGGGACCTTGGAGCACATTAGGGAAGGTTGCAGCTTGCAGTGCTGCTGTGCATATTCATGCGTGCGTATCAGAGCCTCTTGCAAGCAGAGCTGTCCTTATAAGTGTTACAAAAGTGGGAATAGTTCCTTTGTACTTAAAAATGTGTATTCTTTTATACTCTCTCAGAAAACTGTTCCCTCAAAGGAATTGCACTTGCCTGAGTTTTGGTAGATTTGAAAGGAGATGGGAATGTCTGTGAATGCTGCTTTTTATTTTTACATCCGCAGTGGTTTGGGGTTCATCCACAGGAGAGGAGACTTGCCTGCCTCCCACTCCCCAGCAGGCCTCCCAGGAGAGAGCACGCTGTCTCCCAGCCAGGGCTGGTCCACACTAGCAGCTTGCTGGGGGCTTTGGCCTGGTCCCTGAAAGTCTCCAGCCCTGTAGTGTAGGGTGCTTGGGAGAAGAAAGCAATGTCCATTGCCCAACCCACAGAGGAATGACCTGCTCTGACCCTGTTTTGAGCCACTTCTCTCTGCGCTGGCTGGGGACAAACCAACGCGTTACCTGCCTAGCTGGGTGCCTGTGCTCGGTGATCCCAAACTGCCTCAAAACCAGGCAAGCAAATGGTGTGGCACCCCCCAGCCGCTCATGCTGGTGTGTTGGGGAAGGGGTGGATGTGGCCCCCAGGAGACAGGGCTGTTGCTGGCATTTGGTCAGAGGGGCGAGCTGTCTTGCAGGTGCTGGACTTGGCCTGGTTGCTCCCGTAGCGGCTGGGGCACTGGCTCCTGTCCTGCAGGAGGTGGAGCTGCCTCTCACTGACAGCCAGACCTGCGGTGTGCTGCTGAGGGGCATGAACCAGCTGCTGGTGTAGGTCTGCATGCTGTACGCTGGCTTTCCTGATGGCAGAAGGGATGCCTGCAAGGTAATAGCTTGTCTGCCCTGGCTCCTGCTGGGCAGCAGGCTTCTCCTGTCCACCTGCAAACCTTCTTTTCTCCTGGGGAGAAAGGGAAGCAGCAGCGCTGACAGTGCTGTCTTCACTTTGCTGAGCAAGGGCTTTACAAGGAGCTTCAGGACAATGAAGACAGGAGGAGTCTTTTGTGGGTATGAATGTGGGCAGGAGACTGAAGCATGACTGCCCCCTTGCCTAGACCTGCCCTGGGCATTGCTAACGGCAGGACCTCTATCTCTGCATGCAAGTGCCACCATCTTTGCTGAAAACAGGGGGGAACTTCAGTGGTGGGACTTCAGGCAATAGGCAAGGGAGCCTGGCATGGGCAACGTTACCAGGAGGCTGGAAAGAAGGCAGTTCCCACCTTTCCCTCAATGTCCCTTTACACACACTCAGGCCTTCTGATACCTTCGCTCAGACAGCCCCACTGGGCAATGGGCTGCAATGGAGGAGTTTGCTCAGCACCAAAACCCTCTTGTGCTGGTCCTAACAGTGCGAGTGGGGCCAGTCGTGCCCTGCCCTAGGGAAGGCTGCTGACCAGGCTGTCACTAGTAGTCCCCTCGGGGTGTGCTTGCATGAAATATTTTTTAACCAAACAGTAGCTTGGGAAGCTACCTGCCCTCTGTCATACCTTGTGTGAACATTTTCAAAGCAGTGCTGCAGCTGTTGTTAGTGAAAATGCTTTCATTTTTACATTTTTCATGGAAAAAAAGGGGTTTGTGTACAGGGAAGGGCAGGGTGCCAAACTGCAAGTCGGATCAGGGGAGTGAAACAACAGAGCATAGATTGGTGCATTTTAGATTAAACAAGCACAGCTGAATGAGCAGGGACGATGACAGGCCCCCGTGACTGGGAAGAAGTAAGCAAGGTTGTGTTGGCTTCTGCGGTAAAGCTGGTCTGTCATGCTACGCCGTCAAAGGTCAGTGCTGCTGGCACAGGAACAAACGGCACCTTTCCTCCCTGATGGACTGCAGACAGGGTGACTCCGGAGGCCCTCTTGCATGTCTGAGGACTGGTGGCACCTGGACTCGTGCCAGCATGGTGTCCTGGGGGATCGGTTGTGCCAGAGGATGGGGTGCCCTCAAGGAAAACATGGCCTGGGGCTCACCAGGCATCTTCTCCCGGGTGGCTGCATTTGTGGACTTTATTGCCCAGCACATGGCACCGGGTAGGTATAGGTACTGGGAGGTTTTTTCCTCTTGTGTCTGTTCAGCACTGTGGGGACCCAAATTGCCCTGCTATTGCTGCCTCCCTCCCCTGCACCCACAGCTCTTCTGTTTAATTTCCAGCTGCTGCATCAGCAGCGAGGCATATCATCTTTTAATTTGGGATGGCAAAACCAAAGCTTCAAACAGATCAGTCTCCCTTCAGAAACCCTGTTATAATAGCAGGTCTGACCCTCGCATCTTTTGAAGGAAAAGCAGAAGGCTACTCAAGCCACTCTCTTTCTGGCTGAATGCAGCCCTTCCAGCTCGGCGAGGTGTCCCTTGAGTGCTGCATACCAGCCCTGCTCTAATAAAAGCCTGCTTTGAGCCCTTGCCAGCTCGAGATCTGAACTGCTGTTGTGCTCCTGAAATGGCGTGCAGGATTGATCAGGGCTTATCTCCTCATCAAATACAACTTTGAATGCGTATGGGAAGAGGGGCACTGTATTAAGAGCTGCAGTTTTAGTGGCTTATCAGAAGTGCCTTTTATAGCTAGGCATAGGTCTAGCGACTCCCCGCTGGCCACTTGTATTTTTCTGTACAGATGATTACAGGGCTAATACAAGTTATTAAAGAGATGGTGTTATTTCTGTCATAGCCATCAAAGCTGAAGTGTTGGTATTAACTAATACCCAACCTATTATGGCTTTGCTAGGGATCCTTAATGATTATGCTTTCAAAGGGGGACTGTCTGCAGCTAAGAAGGTGCCTCTTAATTGGGAGCAGTAACTGCAAGGAGCAGAAGCCACGTGGCTACAAAGTCAGTGCATTACCCTTTGCAAAGCAGAGCTATTGGGATTCATGCAGACCAAATGCCTGTAGAAGATGAAGGGAAGGCCGACATAAAAGTGGTGCTTCATTAAAAGTGAGCTTGGAGTAGCCACGTCAGCTCTTAGCAGGCTGAATTAATGTGAGCATGCTGTGTCCGTGGGACAACTCCTGAAAGTTTGGGGATTTTTAAGTAGGACTTTGGAAAAGAAATTGTGTGCTTTCATCTGGGGCTTCTCTCAGCTGCATGTCAAGCACTTTGTGTTTGAACCAACTGCAGTGCCGTAGCCCGTGCCTTTACTGATAGTACCTGTACTGCAATACCACATACAACCCTTTTCTCTCCCTAGCTGCCGTGCCAAGCCCTCTCCCTGAGCTAGCGTAGTACAGTTCCCAAGGTGCCCCACTCTTTGGAGAAAGTGCCCAAATTCAGTACCCCCAGGCTTTGGAGGATAATCACCCTGATAACAGGTAACTTTAGTAGCTAAACATTGAATTTTCCTTGGGGCACCTACCGAAGTGTTTCCCAGGGCTTGGAAGCACCGACCACTGCTGGCCCGGGCACCACTCTCAGCAGTGTCCAGATGACAGTGGCTGTGCGTTCCCTGCAATGCAAATCCCCAGCTACGCTTGCTGGGCAGGATAACGCTGTGGGGGAAGGCAGGAAGACAAGAAGTCTGCTTGTGATAGAGATTCTGTATGAGCCACGCTCACGAAATGGCTGCGGCTGGCTAGAGATCTGTTGTACCCTTTGCCCTTTGGACTGGCTGTGTCGATGTCAGCTCACACAAAGAAGCTTTCAGCCCCGGCAGGAGGCAGGGGAATGGGATGGACTGGGCTGGCAGTGTGTCAGTCACACAGCACAAAGCTGTTGCTGCTGTGAGGAAGTGCCAGTCCCCACCTAGGGTTGAGCAAATTCACGGCAGTCCTTTGCTATTAGTAACTCTTCCCAGATGGTTTATGTCAAGGGGGAAGATGATAAAATTTACCGGGTGGAGCTGGTGACATCAGGAGTTAGCTTCCGGTGCTGCACGCTTGCAGGAAAGCAGTCCTTGGAGACTCACAGCCCACGGTGGGACTGACAAGGGCTAAACTCAGCCGTGCAGATACGTGCCTTTACTATTGCTTGCTTCGAGCCTGTGCACCTGGAATATAACAGTGCCGGAGGACAAAATCATCTTGATACACTTCACTAAATTAGATGTAAAATACCAAGTTGGATGTGACCATGACTATGTGTCCCTCTATTCGAACGGAAGAGAGCTGATCAGTAAGTCTGGGTGGCTCGGAGTGAGGGTTACTGGGTACAATTTCTTGTCATTCATTGTCGTGAAGAACAGCAAATCCAGCTGGCTTTTGTATTATGAATCTAAAGAGCTCGAGACAACACCCAAACAGAGCAGGACAGGTGGGACTGAGGGACGTGTTCATGTTTGTGCTGGCAGCTAGTGCAGTGCGGTGGGCATCTCAAAAATGTCTTTCAGCTGTACATGATGCTATGCCCCCTCTGCCTTGTCTCCAGCATACCTATTTTATGGACCCTGGGTACCAGAATCAACTGAGTGCTTAGCCTTGCTTCACTGGTGCATGTCCAGATGAATTTCCTATGTGTTAGCAGAGCCAGCAAGTGTCATGTGCATCGGAGACACAGCTCAAGGGCTGGCTCTTCCTTGGTTCAACATTGGTTATGTGGTGCAGCAAGCATGCAGATTACTGGGTAACTGTACAGATGAGACTAAAAGAAACGTGGCCTGTTGTCCCTCTGTGAGGTGCGCTTAATACTGAACCAACAGAGAATAAATATTTCCTGCAAATACTGTCTGCCTCTCCACTTTGAGTTGGTACTAATGGCAATGTGTTGATAATAATGTTAATCCTTAGTCCATGCTATTCATCCTCTAGGAATATTTGGTTGTTCATAAGGTTGTTTTGGATGAAGTCCCATCTGCTCAGTTTTTTTCTACCACCTCTAAATATTTTATAGGTAATGAAAGCCAAAGAGTCTCTCCACTCAATGCAAGATGAGACCTTCCCAATGGGATCTAGCCTAACAAACCACTGAGACATTTGCCTGAGTAACTGTATGTTCAGCACACCCTTACTACCAACTCCTTGTCTCCCTCAGGTAAATGCTGTGGGAAAGTGTTCCCAGCCCCTTTGCTGGCAGAGTTGGACCAGACCACCATTACATTTGTTTCTGATGGGAGCAACACTGGCTGTGGCTTCAAGCTCACCTTCATGGCCGTCCATGAGGACTCTGAAGCAGGTGACCTCACCTATGCTGTAGAAACTCCTTTCCCCTCCCTTCTGAGCCCCTTAAAATAACAACTATCCTTAGTGTGCCTGGGTTCCTTAAAAATCAAGTTGTTTATTTGGGTTTATTAAAAGTACTGTATAATCCCATCTGTTAAATTGTCTCCTTTCCCGTCTGCGTATTGCAGGTTCGGGCTGTGGGAACGTCGTAATGTTAGTGGAAGAGGGGAAGATTGATACTGCTAATTACCCTGGCTTGTATCCCAGGAACACAAAGTGCCACTGGCTCATTGAGGCTCCAGCAGAGTATGTCGTAAAGGTAATAAAAGTAGAAACTGCACTTAAACCTCTGCACTAAGAACTGTTCAGGGGAGCGATTCAATAAAATCCAGCCAGAAACATCTGTGACACGCAAGACTGTAAACTGTAAGGTTTCCAGGTCACTGATTCTTTGCAGGGCATATTTTGTCAATTAGACATCACCTCCGAACTCATGTATGGAGGGGCTGTGACTGCTGTAAGCGCCTGAAGTCTGTAGGCACCAATCTCATCTCAAGACAGCTTTATCTTGAAGTACAGCACAGACCTTTAGGGGTAAAGGGAAGGTAGAGATCGTGTTGCAAAAAACATAGGCAGCCTTTTCCTCAAGGCAGTGTCAAAACCCCCAAGCTACTCCTAAGTCCCATACCAAGGTGTTTGTTTCTTATTGTGCATGGGTTGTGTGACAATAGTTCCCACTCATAGTACCAGCATCTCTCTTTATTTTTATTGCCTGTTGCTGCTTGTGTGCAGCAAGCATCCCAACAAGCTCATCCCAGCCCATGATGAGCCATGCTGCCATCTTACATTGTTCAAAGCAGCAGCATCTCTCCTCCCCTGCTGCCTTGGCTAAGGGGTGGAAAACCGGTGTTAAACTGAGGGATGCTCAAGGGTATGCAGACCTATTGCTTGGGTTGCTGCTGCTCTGTTGGTGTGAGAACCTGAAGTCTGGATCAAAAACAAAACAAAAAAAGGAAAAACTACCCACTCTCCATGCTTGAAGGAAAGTATCTTGGAAGGGCACTTCATATGGGACACTGACCCTTCAGAAGTACAAAAGATTGAGTGTTGCAGTAAAGATGACAGTTGAAATCCCTTAAGGCAAAGCTTAGGACAGCCTCCTACTCTGCAGATCTGTCTGTAGCCCTGCGCAGGAGGGAGCAGTCAGGCCAAGATTGCCACCAGGCTGTTTTGATGCAAAATGTGACACACTTGCCTAGGGACACCATGCTCAAATTCTTCTGAAATCTAGCTCTTCTTCAGTCCATGGTTAATAAGGGTTAGTGTTTCAGTCTTGATTCCCTCTGGCTTGTCCTCTTTGCAGCTGGAGTTTCAATACTTTGCCGTGGATCTTAGCCCAGGCTGCATTTAGGATGCAGTTACTCTTTATGGTGATGAAGAAGAAGAAAACCAGTTGGGTGAGCACTAATTTTTTCAGTCTTTAATTAGAAATCCCTGTGGAAACAGGCATGTTTTACCACTAAAATACTCTCTCTCTGGTAACATGGTACTCGGTACTACTGAAAGGGCAATATAAGGGCTTCCGCAGTAGCCTCAAGGCTTGCAGAGCACGCAAGTGTGTGCTGCTGGATCAGGCCTCTACTCTGCATCTCTTTAACAAAGGAGAGAGCAAGAGCAACTTTGATCTAAGTGTTACTAAAGACGACAAATGTTCAAAGTAAGGCAGAGCGAAAGAGCAGTTGTCGATGAGTGTCTAATTCCAATGAAATGGATATGAATTCTTTATGAATTGAACTAATTCTGTTGGAATTTCATTAATGAAAAATTGCTAACCTGAGGCATTGCTTTCCCACACTTTCAGAAGGAAATATTTTTTAATTCCTCACTTTAAATCTGCTTCAGTTTCATCAATATAAAAATCTTTAGTGAAATAAATGTACTTAACTTGCCTTTTTTTTTTTTTTTTAACATCTGTATTTCCAGATGTTCCTCCTACCTGGACAAAATGAAAACATGTTGTAACACCCCATCTTTTTTTTAAAAAAAAACAGCTTCCAGGCACCACACTTACTTTAGCAGAGCTTGATATCTGTTCTGAAGGTGAAAAGCAATCTGGTGCTCAGAAGTGAAGATATTTGAATTGAATTTGGGCTACCTTTTTACAGGCCTGTATGTCAACCAAAAGACAGAGTGATGAGGGGCTGGTGCTCTTTACACCAAATAGGCTGGGTAAGAGGCTTGAACTGGCCTGGGCTTGCCATTGACAAGTGATCTTTGGCAAACAGCTTCTATGTTTTCCCCACCTATTTTGTGGTTGTAATTTAGTTGCATGTGTTTACCGAAGGCTGAGTAAATATTAATGCTACAGTTCCCTGGAAAAGAAATCTGGTTCCCATTGGAAAGCAATGTTTAAGTGGGGGGCAAGAAGGCTGACAAATTTGGATCTGGAATCTTTCAGGGGAGAGATTTCAGCATCCTGGAATGTTTCACTCTGCTTTCCAGCACAGCTTTGCCATCGGAAATTCAGATTGTTATAGGAAAGCTTCTCTGGAATAAAGTGCAAGTTCCCTATCCAGCTGCAATTATGGGACTTCCAGATGCTATGCAAACTGAATACTCTCCATAGGAAGGAAAGTCTAGCAGCTGCTCTCTAAGTCCTCAACCTGTACATGTAAACCATTCAAGAGCGATTTTGCTTGCACCCCTCAATGGTGGCAAACACAATTCTCAAGTGTGGAGCTTTTTTGTACAATGAAGGGCATTCACACTGTCTGTTGAAGGTTACTTGCAATTCCACTATGAAAAAATGAGGATTACTTTTGTGTACCTGTAGCATAACTGTAGTAGATTAATTCTGGCTGCTATTGCTTACTGAGGTCACTGATTAGCATTGCTTTGCAGGCGCCTCTTCTGCAAAAGTTCTTGTTTTAATCAGAAAGTCACCAAGACTCTAGGGCTTTGGGGTTTTTTTAGAAACCTAGATCAGCTAAAGCCACAAGAGCTTACAGGATGGCATTTCTCATCTTAGAAATACAGGTTCTTGTTCATTCCGACAGCTAATATCTGTGGATTTTCAACTCAACAAACCAATGCTGAGTCCAGGGAATACCATGCTGGTACATTATGAAAATGATGGGGAGAACAGCTTCAAGGGTTCAGAGCCCAGCTCATTTTTGTTTGTTCAAGTTAAGAGAGGTGCGTGCTGTGTCTAACAATGTCTGCATCATCTGCAGCTATTCTTAGACACCTGAGCTTATTTTTTAGGCTAATCCTGCTGCATTCTGTCAAGGTAACTTTAAAACAGAATAGCTACTTGCGGCGGAGTTCCCTTCCCTGAATAAGGGAGATTAGTGAAGATTTTTTTTTTTTTTTTCCCTCCCTGAGAAAGGAGGTGACTGACTTCTGTTACCTGAAACAAGTAGCCTTGTTAATTCTGTCAGTCTGATATTTCCCTTGAAAATCTCATTACAGAGAAGAGTCTTGATCCTGGGGGCTAGTCTGCTGTTGTTTCTTTCTACTTTCATGAATGTGTGCCAGCTGCTGCTTGAGGGTGTGAATAACTTTTCCAGAGCGAGGACTTTTTTTGAGGGGACAAGTCAGAGCTATTGACCCAAGGCAGAGCTAACTCTTATTTCCTCTCTTGCAGAGGAGGCAGGAAGAGAAGATTCAGGATTAACTACTGCACTGATGTTGCCTCTGAACGATGTCCCCTTAGGTAAAGAAATTAAATTCTTCTCAGCTGATCTGGTCTGAGGAGCTTTCCTCTAACATATAAGAGGATTATGTGGTGAGACAGATGCTTTCTGACCTCAGGTCCCCTTTTGTGCACTTCTTGCATGGATGAAAAGTGATAGGCAGGTGCTCCATCTCTCATTCTCCATACATGTGGTACATCCTCTCTGTTCTGTTTGCATGCACTTTCTATTGGGAGTGGGGACACAGGGTAGAGGATGAGAGACCTGCTTTCAGTGCCTAAGCCTCGTTTGGTCTATGAAGTTCTCTCTTGCAGACACCTGTGGCCTTCCCCCAGTTACTCCTCAGTGGCTGTTCAAGCGTGTTAGTGGGGCTGAGGAGGCCTATGCTCACTGTTGGCTATGGCATGCTGCCCTGAAGCTCCTTAGAGACCACCAGTGTGATGGGCTTGTCATCAGCTGCTGATGGCTGCCCACTGTGTGCAGCTGTGAGTGTGACCAGCACGTCCCTGGGCCACCTCTGCTCCTCTCCCAATGCTGTGCACTCCTCCTGCTCCTCCAGGCTGGGGCGCAAACAGCTGGAGAGCTATGAGTTATATTCACACCTTTGTGTCCTCTACGAAACCTTCCTTCTGCCCTTCCTCCACGATCACTGATTGTAAAGATGGCAACAGTTTGGTCTTGCTTGTAGGAGATCCATTAAAGTTAATTGGACTATCTGCTATCAGAGCTGTAGCAAAGCCAGAACTGACGCAACACATATGTCGTGGTGAGAAGCTCTTGCTCAGCAGTTCTGGGAATAACTGACTAATTAGAGAAGAGCCAGAAGGGATGTATGACTGCTGAATAAGGAAGCTGTGTGGCTGGACTGTAAGTAGCTCCAATATGTTTGCTTTCATTATACAGATCCAATAAACCCTTGCACTGGACTGTGACAGTAGGAGACCATGACAGAGCCCTGAGAGAGTCAACAGGACAGGTAAAAACCAAGCAATGCCATTAAAAATGTTGATTTTGCTTTATTTGCAAATACAGTATTTCTCAAAACAGATGTATATGCACAGATAAAATAGCGTTAACAGCAAGGCAAGATGACTGCTATGTAGCTCAGGTTGAGGAATGAAAAAGGAAATCCAGTACCTCTGGTCTCATTCAGCTAACTTGTAGTTTATAGAACTATCTTTTATATCTGGTGCTTATTACTAGCAGTAAAATGTCTTAAAATCTAACAGAGATGACTGAGTATCCTCAGTATCTTACTCTCTTGGTGCTGAGCAATATATCTGTCTAGAAAAAGCTTGCTGACTTCTTCCTAATGGGAAGGAGGAAGAAATGCATCTGGAAAAGAAGCACAAGTGACTCACCCTGGTCTTCTGTAAAACCTTAGTGATTTGTGTTTGCACAATTCAGCCTTCACTCTAGGCTCAGGAGGTCTACATAATCCATCCCAGCAATCTTCTCAGCTGAAAAACGGAGAAGTGGGGGATTTGTCTTCAAAGTCACCGCACCCTGCTTGTTTCTTTTCATGACTTATTTTGAGCTTGGTCATTGCTATGGGATTCTTTGCCTTCTTCCTTTTCAAATATGCTTTCAGGATGCACTTAGAGGGCAGCTTGTTCCTTTGCTGCCCTGACTCCTCTGCCCTGGTCGCAGGTGAGACAGGTGAAACCCATCACGGTGCATCCCCACTTTGACATGCTAAGCTATGACTCTGACATTGCCCTGGTGCAGCTAGATGTTCCTCTGGAGTACAACACTGCTGAGGCCAGTGTGTCTGCCCAACAGCACAGAGACGTTATCTTCGCCTTTCCTCTGCACTGTGTCTCGATGGGGGATCATTGAAGAAGGTGGCTCTTCAGATTTTGCATGTTTGCCTATTATGAGCAGAACACACACTTCAATCTCGTATTTATTTTATTCTTCTGCCCAGCCCTGACGTCGAATTCATTTCCCAAGCAGATGGGAGCCAAGCTAGGTGGTTGCAGCAGACACAAGTGCCTGCACTTGAGAATGAAATCTGTGAGAGAAATTACTACTTCAGTCAGCCTGGGGGGATCACAGCCAGGATGCTTTGTGCTGGCTTTGTTTCTGTAGGAGGCCAGGACTCCTTTCAGGTGAGGTAAAACTAAAGGTGAACACTCCTGAAGGTGTCTGCCTATGGATGTTGGTCCACCATCTGGGGGAAGGGACTGGCGAGGACAGAGGGGAGAACAGCATATAGCAAGTGGCAGTTAGAAGCGCCAACAACTTGCTGTCCCTGGAGTGGACGGTACTTATAAAAGCAATAGATGCAGTTGGTCTGTACGGGAGATATATGAAATGTGCAGTGTTGCTTGGAAGGGGGACCACAGAGTTTGGTAATCTTTCTTTGGACTATAATTTTCATGAGACCTGTGGAGGAGAGGATGTTCTTCCCCTTGCAATTCCTGAGTCCCATCTCTTATCCCAGTGAAATGCTTCCCACTGTAGCTTGCTTGGAAACCCTTTCATAGCAGTCTTTTGTCATGACAAACCATGAAGACTTCTACCGGTTTTATAAAACTCTTGAATTCAGAGCACTGTTCAAGAACTAACTAATCTCCTTGAAATCATGAGGCAAGCAGGTAAGAACAGCTGAGTAAATAAAAGGCAAAGTAATTCTGACTGAGGCACTGTCAAGCTAAAATGCGGGTTCGGCTCAATACCACAGTCTTACGGCAGACTAATAAATTACGTGTAATGCTAAAGAGCACTATTCAATCATATTTTGTCTGTAGCCTGTGCTCAGTCTTTGCTCCGCGCTGATAAGCAGGCCTTTAAATCAGTCTTTTCATTCCAGGCTAGAGCGGAGTTGCACCAGCAGCTGCATGCCCTGTTCTTGCACGGCAGCTTTTTCTTGGGCAAATCTGATCTGTGACAGCTCTCCTCTTAGCTGCAGCAGTGCAGAGCCCAAACGAGATAACTGCAAATCCCCTATTTTGTGGTTCCTAGGGTGGTTTTAGTGGCCCTTTGGTTTGCAACAAGGAAAATGAACCATTTACTCTTTACGGCATTGTTAGCTGGGGTGTTGGCTGTGCCAGCCTAAAGAAACTAGGGGTCTATTCAAGGGTGAGGATTTTCCTGGACTGGATAAGACTGCCGATGAAAGGTGAGTTTTCTTTGGCTGAGATGAGTCCTGAATATAACCCCTTTGTATAAAATATCCCAAGTGCATTGAGGTTTTGTCTAGTAGACTTTTTGAGGCAACTTAAGAGGAGGAAAAAAAAAAAATCCAGGTGGTTTCCTGCAGAAAGTCTCCACTTCCTCCTCTTCCTCATGCCTTCCCCCTAAACAAAGCTTACTGGAAATTAGCATGGGGGTTTCAGAAGCATGAGACTTGTATTTAACACTTCTGGCGCTCAAATTCAATATAATCTTTGGACAGACACTTTTCTCAGTAAAAAGCAGCTGCTTGTGAAAATGCCTATCAGCCCCACACTTTGGGCAGAATAGTTTGGGACAACTTGTGTGTGTGTGTGTATCTAGATATAATTAGCACCACATTCAGAAGCCTGAAGGATAAACTCTGCCAGAGAAAGTGATAGAGAAAGAGTAGCATATGCTAGTGAATAAGGACTGATTGGTGAAAGTGAGGTTATCTTACAAAAGGAAGAGGCCTCTGTTCTTAAACTACAAGCTCTCGCATGCAGAGAAATGAGGGGAGCAAACCTGTTTGAGGTGCTCCACGTGAACCCAGCATTGTCATACTGCTTGCCTGCACCAGCTCACTCTCTTCTTTCCCAGAAGTTTCTTTCCTGCTGAGGCTCCTGAGGTCAAGGTGAATTTGGCTTTATAGTTTCACTAGCAAATGGAGAAATCCACCACTTCAGCTTGTTTAATTTGATGGGATTTGAGAGATTTCAAAGAGCCACCAGATAGCTTCAAGTCTTTTTTTCTATGTTAAGTAAACTGATTTGTCGTTCTAGAGAAATGTTTCACTTTGGCTCAAAGTACTTGCACTGGGAAACTGCTGATGCAAAACCTTTGTCTTCCAGAGCGTTATCCCTCCTCCTTCCCTGCATATGCACACATAGAGCCAAGTATGTAATTCTCCATTTAGTGAATAGCTGTGATTGTCCCACAGCATTTCTTAAGAAAGAGGAAAGACCTAATCCTGGACAGAGTTTTCATATTTCTGCCCATCCTATAATTTATTCTGCTGCTGCCAGCAGCAAATGGAGGACTTCTGCTAACAGGAATACTTTTTTTCACCCCCTGTATCCTGAATAAAGTGTGCTGCAGTTATGAGCAGGAAATTAAAGTATATATTAAAGAAAAGAGCACTTTGCGGATAATGATTCAGTCTCAGGTCAGATGAGCACTTGGACTCTCCTGCTTTGTGCTGCAGCTGCCAGTCTTTCTCCCTTGTGTCATCATTTATAGTCCCACGCTGACCTAACAGAAATGTTAGTACAGGTGTTGACTAAGGGAGAACTTTCTTCTATACTAACACCAGTTAACAAAACAAGTTATCACTTGTATGGTAGCCAGACCATCCCGACAAATAAGCTGGGAGCTGGCTGGAGATCTTCCGTACCCTTGGATCTGACACAGCGGTCTGCTGACCACTGACTCTGAAGGCTGTAATGGCTTTCATGGATTTACTATAGGTCGGGCAGTTTATGCAGGGAATTGCTCAACCCTGTAGTTGTAAATCTTTCCCAGAGGTGGAGGTTGTAGCATTGCATACAGCTTTTACATATGGTTTCATACAAAAGGTTCAAAGCCCTGAGGGCTCTTTGAGCCAGGTACTGACCACTGGTTCCTTTATCTGACCTTCATACGATTGCCTTGCTATTGTGGGAAGTGCTTGGCTGTTCCTGAGTTTTGTATTAAACTGTCTTTAAGCATGCTGTGCCTCTCAGATGCTGAGCAGAGCGTGCTGCAGTGCACCGGAGACCTCAGCACAGGAGCAGCCAGCAAAGCTGCCCACAAAATAACAGGAGAGGCGTGCAGGCAGGGTGACTGCAGAACTGTGTGGAGCTGTTGCATGCTAGAGGCTACCGCGCTTGACTTGCAGAAGGTGGTGGAACCGGTTCAGTTCAGGAGCAAGTCTGGGTAGAGCCTGGTAACAAGTTTCAGTCTCCTAACATCTCGGTGCAAGTGGACACGGCTCTCTGGATTTTGTCTTGGGATGGGTGTAGGGATGTGTGTGTACATCTGTACAGGGAGAGGGAAAGGAGGGAGGGAGGCTGGTGAGCAGAGCCAAGGGAAGAAAGACTCTGTTGTAGCTAGAAACAGTGGTGTCATGGAAGCCAGGCGTCCATTAGCACTGATGCTGCAGGTTTCCTGTGCACTTGGGTATGTTGCTTAATCTGCGCTCTCTCTCCCCCCTACCATCCTTGGAATGAGGTATTGTTTTATTGTTTTTATCGTCCGTGTTTTGGACTGAGTTTCTCAGGGCAGGGACAGTTACTTAATCTCTTACACATGTACTTCTCATATCTAAAGCTGTGGTTTTAGGTGAGGCACTCTGTCAGCTTGCTGCTGCTTTTAAAGCACAGCAAACAGCCCTGTCCTACTGATGTGCCTCCACCTGTGTGTTTCTCCACACCTGATACTGTGACAGTGTTGGAGGAAGACTGACAAAAAGGCTGAAGTACCCCCTGAATTACTGGGGGACACTAGCTCTGGCAACAAATTGGTCAATGCTGTTGCTCATGGCTTTAAAAAGCAGTCTGTTCAGGAGGGGACGTGCTACCGGCTCTGCTTGCAGACTTGCGCCGTAGGCAGGGTGTTGGCATGCAGTGTGTGCTTTCCTCCTCCTCCCGCTGGCATCCTTGCTGGTGCTCCAAGACATCACACCACTGAGATAAAAATAGGTCCCCCAAAGTGATAAGTAACGGGAGGCGGGGATGCTTTCTCTCCTCAGGAAAGTGCAGCACAGCCAGCGACTGTGGGGGCACCATTAGCACAGCAGCTTCAGGGCTGGTTAGCAGGGGCTGGAAATGCACGCAAGGCACATTGCTGGGTGAGCTGGGTGAGCTCAAAGTCATGGCAAGCACATGGTGCTGTAATGATCTGAATTGGGGTGTCACCCTGAATGCAAAAATGATTTTAAAAATGAACCTAGAGACAAGGTCTTGTGGCTCAGCTGGCTGGGCTTTACCCCCTTCCAGACTGCTGTACCCGTGCCTGCACTGCTGTTCCCTGCTGTCCTCTGATTGCAAGCCCAGGGCTCACGTCCTTCAGCGGTGCTGAGTATGTGCAGGAGCCCTTGCCTTGCCCTTGTGCGAAGCTGTGTGATTAACTCCTTGCTTTTCAACGTCGACTGTGGTGGAACAGATTGGTTTTTGTTTTTTTGTTTTAAGGCCAGCTCTCCTGGAGGAAGGGTACCCTTCCCATGACTTAGCTTGGCCAAGCTCTCTTCTGCCGTGTCTTAAGGCAAGTCACGCTTCCCTGCGTGTGCCCTCTAACAAGCACTGCTGTGCAGTGCTGTTCACACCGCAGCACCTTCCTCAAGAGGCATGTGCTCCTCACCTCCCTTCTGGATTTGAAAGTCTTCTACCCAGTGGAAGGGCTCAGTCCTCCTGCCTCTGTGCTCAGCATCCTGTGCAGGTACGCAGAGATATGGCATGGTGTCAGCATCCAGTCTGAGCAGAAAGCTCATAAACATTGGTGTGGGAGGAAACACACTTCAACAGAATTTAAGCTGCTCTACAAGAGAGTATGACTTTAAAAATTGCTGCCTTGGGAGGCAAGAAAACCTATTATGCTTGGTACTAAAGGGACATACAGTTCTCATTAGTGATCTTGTTTTCTCTCCTCCTGCTCTGTTATAGCCGCTCAGATGCTTCCAAATATTTCCCTGTTGATTTGGTCTCTTAGTTAACAAGTGTTGAATCTGACCGCACTGTGTGTGCATGCAGCTACAGGCTAAACCTGCTCTCCTCCTGTGTTTCTGGAGAACCAGAGAATGCATAGACAAAAGCATAGTATTTCATAACTCTTGTCAAGGGCTGATTACAAGGTCATTAAAAAAAAAAAAAAATTACATTTCTTCCTCAGTAGTGAGTATTTGAGGTTGGTAGGCCTGTTAGCCCAGGTACTTGACTAACATGGTATCTGTTTATCTGTTTTCTAGGCATTGATTCAAAGCACAGCTTGGAGCAAATTGGCAAGCAAGTCTGCTTTCCTCTAACGCCTGGCAGCTCCCTCCTTTATGCTGCCGAGCTTCTGTCAGCTGCCTGGGTCTCTGAGGCTAAGGCGACAGGACTGTCTTGTGACCATGCACACTTTGAGAACTCCTGCAGGCTTGTACCAGCCTGCATGCTGGAGCCTAAGAAATAATCCAGCTGATGGGCATGGGTTTTAAATATATATATATAAAAAAAAGTATATTTAATCTGCCCTATGTAGGGTTAAGCTTTTTATCAGATACATTCATTTTGGCTTTTCCAGTGGCTGCAATAGCTGTGCTTTTGCCAGTGATATCGGGATATTTGGAATTCCAGCAAGTCCAGTAATACTGGGCTGGGGAGGGGGGCAGGTTTAAAAAAAAAAAAAAAGAAAACTAAATATTGGAAAACCATTTCCCACTAACTTTATTGACCTGCTAGACTATCTTCAATCATGGGCAGAACTAGCAGGTTTTGTAGAAAGCTCTTACTGTCTTTTCTTAATGCTTTTATCACTGAAGTGCACATTTATCCACAGAATGTGCGTCAGAAGTAGAGTTAGAAGAGCCCTGGGAGTTTATCTCTGCTCCTTCCTCATCAGGAAACGTGGGAAGCACAGAGTGCTCTTGGATACTCCGACTGTCCCTGAAGGCCATGGCAAAGATTATAGTAAAGCATCTGTCAATAACATCATCACTGAACTGCCAAGAGGAGTTTCTTGGGATTTATGAAGAGAGCCAGCAAGGAAGAAAAGTGCTAGGTAACAACAAATGATCCAGCTGAGGACATGCAGTCCTAGAAATTTCTCAGTTTCATCTGAGCCAGCTTCAGAAAGGGTTTCCAGCCCTAGCTGCATGGCTCCGATGTGCAGCATCCTGAAGTTAAGCTTCAGAGCCCAGGCTGCAAACTTGGCTGAAGACCTTAATCCCTGTGTCAGTGTGCTGCATTGACCCAGTAGAACAGCCCTCTTAGTACACTATGAAATAAGCTGTGGTATTTGGGCAAACTCTTATGGACACTTGTCTATATAAGTGACTTGTGACCTCCTGCCTTGGCAACTTCTTATTCAAAGTCAGCCCTGCTTCCTCCATACCCTCTGAGACAATGAAGTGCGATGCGATGACGGTACGTATTATTTGCCTCTTGGAGGTGGAATGGATGACACTGAAGCATTAGTATCTGGAAAACAGGAGTATGGCTCTTCCTATCAGAAAATATATTATCTCTGTGCAGAGGGCTATGGTATTCCTCACCCAGACTGTGCTGAGGTGCAATCCAGTCACTGAGACACTAGGCTAGATGAACACAATCCACAGAATTAAAAGAAAGCTAAAATAAAATTATAGTGAGAGTTTTAATGCTGTTTACTGGAAAGTTTAGATTTCTGGAGACCTGTATGTTCACACGTGAGGTTTACTCACGTACTGCAACCTGTGCAGTTAAGAAAAATCTAGTGTGCAGTGTGGCAGGGAGCAGGAGCACATCAAGGTTACTCCAGTGAGTTAGGCCATTTCAAAATGGAGGAAATGCTTTTTGCTTCCTGTTTTAAAGGCTCTGTACACAGAGTAGGGGAAAAAGTGGAAGAGATAAGATGCAGGGCAGTAGCACACTCTTACATTGTGTTTGAAATGGCAAGTCAAATGCCAACTTTCTTGCCTGCTGTACAAGCTGCGTAGTACGTAAACATTTTTATACATAAAGAAAATCAGTCTCTACCTTCACTGTATTGAAGTCTTGGGACAGAAGGGAGGACTATATGCCTTTATGAACACAAGTAATGGGCTTTAATTTAGCTACTGTCACTGCAACATTGTAGAGTCACTGAAGCAGATATGTGGCCATGAAAAATACAAACCAAAGTGTCAATGACTGAAGGGGTAAAGAATAAAACATGCTCTACTGTACAAACCTGAGGAATGTATGTTTTGAATACTGGGGACGGAGGGGACAGAGGGTTGATTTAATTCTTTCCCCTCCTGCACAGTCATTCTGAAAAGGATCTAGAAGTAAAGAGTAACATGACAGGTATCCAGGGGTTGGTCTGGTTCTCTGCAGGGAGAGATTAAACAGACTCAACAGGCTGGAAAAGTTAACGGAGACAAAATGCAATGGCTTTATAGGCTGCAATGAATGGCATGGAAAGGTGACTAAGGAAGGCTTAGTGACTAATTTTTGCAAGGTAAGGAGCAGGGACATCAAAAAGAGGTATCAGACAGAAACTTGAAAACAAAAGGAATTAATTGGAACTTATTGGCACGAAATGTAAATGGGGAGGGAGGGACGTAATAGGAAAGGAGTGGGGGGAAAACTCATGAAGGCTAGATCTTGCAGAGGTTTTATTGGGAGTGTTGAAGGATCTCTGACCTGTGAAGATGTTCCTTCTCCCAGCATCCCCTCCCAGCTCTTCAGTGTGCTTGTTTCTTCCCCTCCCTTATCCCCCTTTATTCTACCTTTGTATAGGTTTAATTTATTGTGATTACAGATGTCATAAACTTGTTATACAGAAGCATTTCTCCTGGGTAGCTATCCACACTGACATCCTGGTAGACAAAGTGTGGTGCAGAAATCCACCATCAGCATTTGGGAGTCCTGTGGGTGAATTCTAGTGTATGTGTTCTCCAAATATTTTCAAAATTAAGAGGTGCCTCTGGAGCAAGTTTTTGGGTAATAGCTATTCTGTGTAGACCTTCATCCTCTTGCATTGCACCAGTGGTGATTGCTAATGCTATAGGGAAGAGAACCTATTTAATATCTATCTGGGTGTAGGTAAGGGCTATGTGCATGATCATCATAGCTTTCATATACGGGAAATAAGCTGGGTTTTCCTGACACTTGAACAAGAACACCCTTTTGTTACCAAATACAGTAGTAATGCTCCAGACAAAGACCTTTAGGGTAATGGAACGTGCTAGGAATATTTTTTCATTAAGAAAAAACACCCCACCCACCAAATCTAAAGTTTAGCATGTCAGTTAACTCTGAGTTTGGAGTGAACGGACAGGAGAGGAGAAAGATAGAGGATGTGCTAAGGAGCTCTTAGAGCACTCCACAATTCTCTTCTTCCAAGAACTCATGTATAAAAGCACACAAGAAAATTCTGAAAGTATGTCTATTACAGCTGAGAATAACAGTTTAACTATCATAACTATTTATATGCAGGACAGAGGAAAATACTATCAGAAATGGGGCCATCAGTCAAACTTTTCCCTGAATAGGAGTCTAATAGATAGCTCCCTGGAGTGTCCTCCAGCAGACAGACTCGCTGCTATGTAATAGCATTTGTTATGGCTGGCAGTTTTTCAAGGTTGGGTATATTAAACTAGATTCCTATTTCTATTTATATGCCAACGTAAGTGAAACAGCCTGTTGTTGGTGTTTTTTTTTTTTTTTTCCTCTCCTTCTCTAGAGCTGGTAAGCAACAGAAGTCAGTGGGTGCCTGTCTTTAAAGGAAATTACTTTTACTGAGGAACCTAAAACATAGACTTGGGCTTTAATGTCAGCATGAGCTAGAACTATAGGATGATGGTATGACAGGGGAGAAAGAGGCTAGAAAATTCAGAGAACCAGGAAGTAACCTGAAAGCAATTTATTGTGCGTAACACTGAAAGTACCTACCAGTGGAGGTGGAGTAATGGCAAAAATTCCCTGTCCCATCCCATTTTCAATTTAAGTCCAAGAATGAACCCTTAAGTAGTCTAGCAATTTTTCAGGACAGATAAAGCAAACAATATGCCTAGCCTCATAGGTAGACTTTGGGCAGCTGATGCTGTGCAATGAACTGAGCAAATCATTGCTGGCCAGCAGTAGGGCACTTCTTGCAGGACAGGGACTGGAGGTGCTGCCCGTTGCCTCATCACGAGGTGACTGCCTAGCAGCCACATTATAAGTATTGAACATCTCTCATATGTGAATAGTTCCTTACTTCTCTGCTTTTCTACAGAGTAAGTTGTATGACTTTTGCCTACATTTCTCAAATAGTGTTTTTACAGTGGTGGTGGTGTGCTTGGATTTGCTTCTAGCTGTGCTCTACGGTACCGTGTAGTCTCCTGTGGTTCTCCAGAGGCCCAGACCTGTGCTGAAGACAGTGCTTTGCTCCATTGGCCCTGCTGCTTTCAGCACTGAATACTTGATGCTCAGGGTTCAAGGTACAGTCAAGCTGTACAACCACTTCTCTCTAAAGATGAACTGACCTGCTTGACTGAAGCTTCAAGAATGTATTTGTTTTCAAGATACCTTTATGAGCTTTCCAGAGACTTTACATGCAGATGCTTTCCAAACATCTGAAAAACCAGAGTTCTCCGAAGCTCTAGGCTGGATAAAGCTCACTGATACACAGAATGCTGAAGCTTGAAACAAGGCTAAAGTGAGTTTGAGTTTTGTAGGCTTATGATGAACAAGGTCTGGCCTGGTAGAATAAGAATGTAGTAGCTTTCCTAGTTGGTTTGTCCTCTAATTGAACACATCATCTTCCAGATGAACTTTTAAAAAGAGTATTTCAAGGTTCTGCTCTTCAGATTCGCTCTCACCCATGATCCGTGCTTTTGCATAGGGGTGACATGTCATACAGGAATTGCCCTTATCTCAGGTGAAAGTCCATTTAAAACTTAATGTTAAAGCTGAATTTAACACTCTACATTCTTATTCTTTCCATGACAAAAATCTGGCAATGCTCCAAAAAATCCCAAGGAGATGAGCTCAGAATTGTGATGATGCATGGATGTCATCCTTACAGATCGGGAAGGAATGATCCAGCCACCAGCATACCCCATGAGATATGCAAATGCAACCAGGTGAGCACACAGGTTCTTCTGGCTTTTGTAACTCCCACATGAAAATCTGCAAATATCTGTGATGTGGTTTTTAATTAATCCATAGGTATTTCAGTGCATGTTAGAAAGCTGGGCGAGTTCCTCAAAGAGAGTTAGGAAAGCTGGGGGGGTCCCAGTACCTTCTTTCCAGCAAACAGCAGACAAATCTGACACCTCTGGGCAAAGCTCTCACCATAAAGCATGTCGGAGGCCTGAACGTGGTGTAACTGAGGGGTTAACAATGGCAATGCTAAACTATGTCACTAAAAATCTTTGGGCACTTTCATCTGTTTCCTTTTCTTCCTCCCTTATCACGCTTAGTTAGGGTAAGAGATAACTTTCCATTCACATGGCAATAGCATAGACTTTTAAACTGTTTGAAAGCTTAACTTCAGAAGTAATGAATAATATGACCGAAATAGATTTGGACCAGTATCCCATCTTTGATTTTTTTTTTTTTTCTTTTCTCTTTTTAATGGGCATTACAATCCCTTTTGCCTTTGCTCACATTTTGATAGCTATCCCTAGGAAATAAGAGCCAATTGTAAAATATGCTGGCATTGTGACTTTGTTCTTTGCTTTGTGCTGCAGCTGCCACTGGAGAATTGTAGCCCCATTAAAATCCATTATTTGGCCTGAAGTCCTAGACTTCTGGACTGGAAGAATTCTGTCTAATTGTCATGGCCTACTGATGGTGTATGAAGGATTTGGACTAACCAAAGAGTTCATATGTGAGAAAGAGCTCACCTTACTGCTGGAGTAAGAGAAACAGAGGAGCTGAACTAAGTTTCTTTTGCAGACAGATGAGGAGTTTTACAGGGCACACTTCCATGTTCCAGGAGGGATTTCTGATAATACTTGGAGCTACTTCAGCTAGCTCAGTATCTTTCCCTTCCCAGAAATATTGTTGCAATCAAATGTATTGGATGCAAGGTCCTAATCATGGCATGGCTATGCCTCAGAACAATGTGAGTCTCTCTGGGTTGCTCTTTCCCAGGCTTGAACTTGCAGCATGACAACTTGCTGTGCGTGTCTGAAGCTGTGTGCCAAAGGCAGCAGGTCAAAGCGATGGGGCCAAGAGAAGTAAAACTTTTCCTACTGCCCTGCTACGCCAGGGAAGGTACCTACCCACCCTGACTAAGGAGCTCTTGGCTTGGTTAGGCAGGATATTGCTGGGGAAACTAAGTTGTGCAAGTATCTCCTGTATCAGTAGGAGAAAGCACAGACTAGAAATTTAAACTCATCAGGCACTCATGCACACAAGGTTCTTCAGTGCCAGGTCTCTGTTACTCTCAAAGTGTCTTATTCCCCAGGGAATACAGATGTCCCACAGCCTTGTGGGCATTGCATAGTGTCTTGCACAAAAGACCTTGAAGCGTGGGCTGCCTGTCAGAGCAGGGATTTCTTCTGACCAAAGTAGTGCAGGCAGTGGGCTCTTGCCACTCATGATTCGTAGTGGTTATAATAGGCCATCATTTGAAGGACAGACAAATAATTACCATTCTGGTTACAAGTAGAGCACGCTAGCTTCTGGACATGTCTGTAGTCCAATGCATGAATTCAAAGCTGAATGCCATCATTAAGAGGCTTTTAGAAAGGGAAATCTCTGACGCTGCATTTTGCAAGGCTTAGCCTTGCAGCCCTCAAGAAAAAAAGGGGAAAGTGGAAGGCTCACATCCCATCCTGGTCTATTTTGCAGGCAACTTCCATGGTGATGCTTCCCTCTATCCCATAAAATCTCGAGGTTCAGTGACGACAGTGACCTTCACTTTCAAGACTGAGGCAGCCATGAAAGGCTTTCTCCTGACTTACTCCGTTCAGGATATATTATCTGGTAAGTCTATTAAGATTTTGGGGTGGGGATGAAGAAGTAGAGCCTAAAGTATGGCTGTTATATTAAAAACAAACAAACATAAAGTGTTGTTTAAGAACAAAAAAGCCTTCATGCTGTTTAGATGTTTTCTGAAGATGTTGAGTGATATATTAAACAGTCTCAGATATATCTGTTCTGAAGAGAAATGGCCATTAAGAATAAGAGATCTATTAGTGGTCTTGAGTGCTGATGATTAAATGCATAAGTAGTGATCTAACTCCTGTGCTCCCCACTATAAACCTGTAAAAAGGAAATAATTAACTTAGCTGTTGCTCTCTGTATGTCCCTTTCCATTCTACTCTACAAAACTAGAATCCCCTGTCCCCATGGTCCGTCTGTAATTACTTTTACAATCTCTCTTCTGCTTCTTCACCGAGTAGGCAATACTGCAGTTGAGCACTGCTGTTACCACTGCTCCCCTGCCAAACCTCACCTCTGCTGCATGCCCAGAATGCTACACAGTTCATTGGGCTCTAAGCTTAAAGACCGAAGGAAACCTCCCTTGCTTTCTTGCTTCCCAGGCCAGGGTGCAGCTGGTGACATGGGCCAACAGTTTTCTCTGTGAATAGCACAGCCCTGGCACCATTAAGCAAATTAGGACTTTGATGCCTCAGATCAAAGAAACTTGGAGTTGGAGAGGCGTCCAGTCTGACTTTGTTTTTCTTGAGGCAAACCATTTTGCATTTCTAGTGACTTGAGCCACATCTAATCTCCATTCCCCACCCCTCTTTCTCTGGTTTTAGCTGTGCTCCTTGCTGCTGTGTGAATGAGCACATCTGCTTGTTCACGTATTGGGCAAGTGTGTCTGGCTTCAGAAGTGAATTGCAATGATTAAATTTTTCATATTAAAATTCATCAGACTTACAGCCTAATCAACAGAGATCTGTCTGCTTCTTCATCTGCGCACACACATTTCTGAGATGCACTCCAAGCCCTAGTTGTGAAAACCAGGAGGTGCCTTTTCTATTCACCTACAGCCTGGCTCTAAACTCCTCTTGGCTCAGTCTTCCCGTGCCCAGAATAGCCCTCTAAACTTCACTGTGTTTGTGTGCTTCAGGTAAGGCTGTGCTTTCCTTTTAGGTCTGGAACGTGGAAACACCAAGGCTGCTGACAAAGGAAGGTAAGACTGGTTTTAACTTTCCACAAAGCTGATGAGAGGGGAGGAACAAAAAGCCTGTTTAAAAACAAACAAAACAAACAAAATCTGCCCCCATCTCCTTTTATGCATGTTCTGTACTTGTGGCTTGGGGGTTAACCTCTGTCACAGGTAAGTGTGAACACTTAGGTATTAGACTGTCACCAGCAACATTAGCCGTGTCAGTACGAAATGTACTTTCTTAATTCAGTACATCTCTATTTTGCTGTATTCACTTTCAGTTCCTGCTGCCAGAGCTGCTATATATGCTTGGAGAAATGAATGGCTACTTGAAGAAAACAAAGCAAAGCCCCACCAAAAGAATCCCAAATCTTAGCTAATTCTAACAATCTCAAATACATTGGATCCATGTTGTGGTTTAACCCTGA